>JASCYN010000149.1:16567946-16572946 GCA_030408155.1 Lophura swinhoii | reverse complement strand
GGGTTAGGGTTAGGGTTAGGGTTAGGGTTAGGGTTAGGGTTAGGGTTAGGGTTAGGGTTAGGGTTAGGGTTAGGGTTAGGGTTAGGGTTAGGGTTAGGGTTAGGGTTAGGGTTAGGGTTAGGGTTAGGGTTAGGGTTAGGGTTAGGGTTAGGGTTAGGGTTAGGGTTAGGGTTAGGGTTAGGGTTAGGGTTAGGGTTAGGGTTAGGGTTAGGGTTAGGGTTAGGGTTAGGGTTAGGGTTAGGGTTAGGGTTAGGGTTAGGGTTAGGGTTAGGGTTAGGGTTAGGGTTAGGGTTAGGGTTAGGGTTAGGGTTAGGGTTAGGGTTAGGGTTAGGGTTAGGGTTAGGGTTAGGGTTAGGGTTAGGGTTAGGGTTAGGGTTAGGGTTAGGGTTAGGGTTAGGGTTAGGGTTAGGGTTAGGGTTAGGGTTAGGGTTAGGGTTAGGGTTAGGGTTAGGGTTAGGGTTAGGGTTAGGGTTAGGGTTAGGGTTAGGGTTAGGGTTAGGGTTAGGGTTAGGGTTAGGGTTAGGGTTAGGGTTAGGGTTAGGGTTAGGGTTAGGGTTAGGGTTAGGGTTAGGGTTAGGGTTAGGGTTAGGGTTAGGGTTAGGGTTAGGGTTAGGGTTAGGGTTAGGGTTAGGGTTAGGGTTAGGGTTAGGGTTAGGGTTAGGGTTAGGGTTAGGGTTAGGGTTAGGGTTAGGGTTAGGGTTAGGGTTAGGGTTAGGGTTAGGGTTAGGGTTAGGGTTAGGGTTAGGGTTAGGGTTAGGGTTAGGGTTAGGGTTAGGGTTAGGGTTAGGGTTAGGGTTAGGGTTAGGGTTAGGGTTAGGGTTAGGGTTAGGGTTAGGGTTAGGGTTAGGGTTAGGGTTAGGGTTAGGGTTAGGGTTAGGGTTAGGGTTAGGGTTAGGGTTAGGGTTAGGGTTAGGGTTAGGGTTAGGGTTAGGGTTAGGGTTAGGGTTAGGGTTAGGGTTAGGGTTAGGGTTAGGGTTAGGGTTAGGGTTAGGGTTAGGGTTAGGGTTAGGGTTAGGGTTAGGGTTAGGGTTAGGGTTAGGGTTAGGGTTAGGGTTAGGGTTAGGGTTAGGGTTAGGGTTAGGGTTAGGGTTAGGGTTAGGGTTAGGGTTAGGGTTAGGGTTAGGGTTAGGGTTAGGGTTAGGGTTAGGGTTAGGGTTAGGGTTAGGGTTAGGGTTAGGGTTAGGGTTAGGGTTAGGGTTAGGGTTAGGGTTAGGGTTAGGGTTAGGGTTAGGGTTAGGGTTAGGGTTAGGGTTAGGGTTAGGGTTAGGGTTAGGGTTAGGGTTAGGGTTAGGGTTAGGGTTAGGGTTAGGGTTAGGGTTAGGGTTAGGGTTAGGGTTAGGGTTAGGGTTAGGGTTAGGGTTAGGGTTAGGGTTAGGGTTAGGGTTAGGGTTAGGGTTAGGGTTAGGGTTAGGGTTAGGGTTAGGGTTAGGGTTAGGGTTAGGGTTAGGGTTAGGGTTAGGGTTAGGGTTAGGGTTAGGGTTAGGGTTAGGGTTAGGGTTAGGGTTAGGGTTAGGGTTAGGGTTAGGGTTAGGGTTAGGGTTAGGGTTAGGGTTAGGGTTAGGGTTAGGGTTAGGGTTAGGGTTAGGGTTAGGGTTAGGGTTAGGGTTAGGGTTAGGGTTAGGGTTAGGGTTAGGGTTAGGGTTAGGGTTAGGGTTAGGGTTAGGGTTAGGGTTAGGGTTAGGGTTAGGGTTAGGGTTAGGGTTAGGGTTAGGGTTAGGGTTAGGGTTAGGGTTAGGGTTAGGGTTAGGGTTAGGGTTAGGGTTAGGGTTAGGGTTAGGGTTAGGGTTAGGGTTAGGGTTAGGGTTAGGGTTAGGGTTAGGGTTAGGGTTAGGGTTAGGGTTAGGGTTAGGGTTAGGGTTAGGGTTAGGGTTAGGGTTAGGGTTAGGGTTAGGGTTAGGGTTAGGGTTAGGGTTAGGGTTAGGGTTAGGGTTAGGGTTAGGGTTAGGGTTAGGGTTAGGGTTAGGGTTAGGGTTAGGGTTAGGGTTAGGGTTAGGGTTAGGGTTAGGGTTAGGGTTAGGGTTAGGGTTAGGGTTAGGGTTAGGGTTAGGGTTAGGGTTAGGGTTAGGGTTAGGGTTAGGGTTAGGGTTAGGGTTAGGGTTAGGGTTAGGGTTAGGGTTAGGGTTAGGGTTAGGGTTAGGGTTAGGGTTAGGGTTAGGGTTAGGGTTAGGGTTAGGGTTAGGGTTAGGGTTAGGGTTAGGGTTAGGGTTAGGGTTAGGGTTAGGGTTAGGGTTAGGGTTAGGGTTAGGGTTAGGGTTAGGGTTAGGGTTAGGGTTAGGGTTAGGGTTAGGGTTAGGGTTAGGGTTAGGGTTAGGGTTAGGGTTAGGGTTAGGGTTAGGGTTAGGGTTAGGGTTAGGGTTAGGGTTAGGGTTAGGGTTAGGGTTAGGGTTAGGGTTAGGGTTAGGGTTAGGGTTAGGGTTAGGGTTAGGGTTAGGGTTAGGGTTAGGGTTAGGGTTAGGGTTAGGGTTAGGGTTAGGGTTAGGGTTAGGGTTAGGGTTAGGGTTAGGGTTAGGGTTAGGGTTAGGGTTAGGGTTAGGGTTAGGGTTAGGGTTAGGGTTAGGGTTAGGGTTAGGGTTAGGGTTAGGGTTAGGGTTAGGGTTAGGGTTAGGGTTAGGGTTAGGGTTAGGGTTAGGGTTAGGGTTAGGGTTAGGGTTAGGGTTAGGGTTAGGGTTAGGGTTAGGGTTAGGGTTAGGGTTAGGGTTAGGGTTAGGGTTAGGGTTAGGGTTAGGGTTAGGGTTAGGGTTAGGGTTAGGGTTAGGGTTAGGGTTAGGGTTAGGGTTAGGGTTAGGGTTAGGGTTAGGGTTAGGGTTAGGGTTAGGGTTAGGGTTAGGGTTAGGGTTAGGGTTAGGGTTAGGGTTAGGGTTAGGGTTAGGGTTAGGGTTAGGGTTAGGGTTAGGGTTAGGGTTAGGGTTAGGGTTAGGGTTAGGGTTAGGGTTAGGGTTAGGGTTAGGGTTAGGGTTAGGGTTAGGGTTAGGGTTAGGGTTAGGGTTAGGGTTAGGGTTAGGGTTAGGGTTAGGGTTAGGGTTAGGGTTAGGGTTAGGGTTAGGGTTAGGGTTAGGGTTAGGGTTAGGGTTAGGGTTAGGGTTAGGGTTAGGGTTAGGGTTAGGGTTAGGGTTAGGGTTAGGGTTAGGGTTAGGGTTAGGGTTAGGGTTAGGGTTAGGGTTAGGGTTAGGGTTAGGGTTAGGGTTAGGGTTAGGGTTAGGGTTAGGGTTAGGGTTAGGGTTAGGGTTAGGGTTAGGGTTAGGGTTAGGGTGGGTTAGGGTTAGGGTTAGGGTTAGGGTTAGGGTTAGGGTTAGGGTTAGGGTTAGGGTTAGGGTTAGGGTTAGGGTTAGGGTTAGGGTTAGGGTTAGGGTTAGGGTTAGGGTTAGGGTTAGGGTTAGGGTTAGGGTTAGGGTTAGGGTTAGGGTTAGGGTTAGGGTTAGGGTTAGGGTTAGGGTTAGGGTTAGGGTTAGGGTTAGGGTTAGGGTTAGGGTTAGGGTTAGGGTTAGGGTTAGGGTTAGGGTTAGGGTTAGGGTTAGGGTTAGGGTTAGGGTTAGGGTTAGGGTTAGGGTTAGGGTTAGGGTTAGGGTTAGGGTTAGGGTTAGGGTTAGGGTTAGGGTTAGGGTTAGGGTTAGGGTTAGGGTTAGGGTTAGGGTTAGGGTTAGGGTTAGGGTTAGGGTTAGGGTTAGGGTTAGGGTTAGGGTTAGGGTTAGGGTTAGGGTTAGGGTTAGGGTTAGGGTTAGGGTTAGGGTTAGGGTTAGGGTTAGGGTTAGGGTTAGGGTTAGGGTTAGGGTTAGGGTTAGGGTTAGGGTTAGGGTTAGGGTTAGGGTTAGGGTTAGGGTTAGGGTTAGGGTTAGGGTTAGGGTTAGGGTTAGGGTTAGGGTTAGGGTTAGGGTTAGGGTTAGGGTTAGGGTTAGGGTTAGGGTTAGGGTTAGGGTTAGGGTTAGGGTTAGGGTTAGGGTTAGGGTTAGGGTTAGGGTTAGGGTTAGGGTTAGGGTTAGGGTTAGGGTTAGGGTTAGGGTTAGGGTTAGGGTTAGGGTTAGGGTTAGGGTTAGGGTTAGGGTTAGGGTTAGGGTTAGGGTTAGGGTTAGGGTTAGGGTTAGGGTTAGGGTTAGGGTTAGGGTTAGGGTTAGGGTTAGGGTTAGGGTTAGGGTTAGGGTTAGGGTTAGGGTTAGGGTTAGGGTTAGGGTTAGGGTTAGGGTTAGGGTTAGGGTTAGGGTTAGGGTTAGGGTTAGGGTTAGGGTTAGGGTTAGGGTTAGGGTTAGGGTTAGGGTTAGGGTTAGGGTTAGGGTTAGGGTTAGGGTTAGGGTTAGGGTTAGGGTTAGGGTTAGGGTTAGGGTTAGGGTTAGGGTTAGGGTTAGGGTTAGGGTTAGGGTTAGGGTTAGGGTTAGGGTTAGGGTTAGGGTTAGGGTTAGGGTTAGGGTTAGGGTTAGGGTTAGGGTTAGGGTTAGGGTTAGGGTTAGGGTTAGGGTTAGGGTTAGGGTTAGGGTTAGGGTTAGGGTTAGGGTTAGGGTTAGGGTTAGGGTTAGGGTTAGGGTTAGGGTTAGGGTTAGGGTTAGGGTTAGGGTTAGGGTTAGGGTTAGGGTTAGGGTTAGGGTTAGGGTTAGGGTTAGGGTTAGGGTTAGGGTTAGGGTTAGGGTTAGGGTTAGGGTTAGGGTTAGGGTTAGGGTTAGGGTTAGGGTTAGGGTTAGGGTTAGGGTTAGGGTTAGGGTTAGGGTTAGGGTTAGGGTTAGGGTTAGGGTTAGGGTTAGGGTTAGGGTTAGGGTTAGGGTTAGGGTTAGGGTTAGGGTTAGGGTTAGGGTTAGGGTTAGGGTTAGGGTTAGGGTTAGGGTTAGGGTTAGGGTTAGGGTTAGGGTTAGGGTTAGGGTTAGGGTTAGGGTTAGGGTTAGGGTTAGGGTTAGGGTTAGGGTTGGTTAGGGTTAGGGTTAGGGTTAGGGTTAGGGTTAGGGTTAGGGTTAGGGTTAGGGTTAGGGTTAGGGTTAGGGTTAGGGTTAGGGTTAGGGTTAGGGTTAGGGTTAGGGTTA
>JASCYN010000149.1:16539119-16567846 GCA_030408155.1 Lophura swinhoii | reverse complement strand
CCCTGGAAATAGGACCTTTTTACCCAGAAATACCTGTTTTATCCCGCAAATAGGACATTTTCTTCCAGAAATGCCAGATTTCTCCCAAATATGTAACATCTTCTCCAAGACATACCAGGTTTCCCCCTTGAAATAGGACCTTTTCACCCAGAAATACCTGTTTTATCCCCCAAATAGGACATTTTCTTCCAGAAATGCCAGATTTCTCCCAAATATAGAACATCTTCTCCAAGAAATACCAGGTTTCCCCCTTGAAATAGGACCTTGTCGCCCACAAATACCTGTTTTATCCGCAAAATAGGACATTTTCTTCCAGAAATGCCAGATTTCTCCCAAATATATCACATCTTCTCCAAGAAATACCAGGTTTCCCCCTTGAAATAGGACCTTTTCACCCAGAAATACCTGTTTTATCCCCCAAATAGGACATTTTCTTCCAGAAATGCCAGATTTCTCCCAAATAGATCACATCTTCTCCAAGAAATACTAGGTTTCCCCCTTGAAATAGGACCTTTTCACCCACAAATACCTGTTTTATCCCCCAAATAGGACATTTTCTTCCAGAAATGCCAGATTTCTCCCAAATAGATCACATCTTCTCCAAGAAATACCAGGTTTCCCCCTTGAAATGGACCTTTTCACCCACAAATACCTCTTTTATCCCCCAAATAGGACATTTTCTTCCAGAAATGCCAGATTTCTCCCAAATATATCACATCTTCTCCAAGAAATACCAGGTTTCCCCCTTGAAATAGGACCTTTTCACCCAGAAATACCTGTTTTATCCCCCAAATAGGACATTTTCTTCCAGAAATGCCAGATTTCTCCCAAATAGATCACATCTTCTCCAAGAAATACCAGGTTTCCCTCTTGAATTAGGACCATTTCACCCAGAAATACCAGCCTTCTCCCCCCAAATAGGACATTTTCTTCCAGAAATGCCAGATTTCTCCCAAATATATCACATCTTCTCCAAGAAATACCAGGTTTCCCCCTTCAAATAGGACCTTTTCACCCACAAATACCCGTTTTATCCCCCAAATAGGACATTTTCTTCCAGAAATGCCAGATTTCTCCCAAATATAGAACATCTTCTCCAAGAAATACCAGGTTTCCCCCTTGAAATAGGACCTTGTCGCCCACAAATACCTGTTTTATCCGCAAAATAGGACATTTTCTTCCAGAAATGCCAGATTTCTCCCAAATATATCACATCTTCTCCAAGAAATACCAGGTTTCCCCCTTGAAATAGGACCTTTTCACCCAGAAATACCTGTTTTATCCCAAAATAGGACATTTTCTTCCAGAAATGCCAGATTTCTCCCAAATATATCACATCTTCTCCAAGAAATACCAGCTTTCCCCCTGGAAATAGGACCTTTACACCCACAAATACCTGTTTTATCCCCCAAATAGGACATTTTCTTCCAGAAATGCCACATTTCTCCCAAATATACCACATCCTCTCCAAGAAATACCAGCTTTCCCCCTTGAAATAGGACCTTTTCACCCAGAAATACCTGTTTTATTCCCAAAACAGGACATTTTCTTCCAGAAATGCCAGATTTCTCCCAAATATATCACATCTTCTCCAAGAAATACCAGGTTTCCCCCTTGAAATAGGACCTCTTCACCCACAAATACCTGTTTTATCCCCCAAATAGGACATTTTCTTCCAGAAATGCCAGATTTCTCCCAAATAGATCACATCTTCTCCAAGAAATACCAGGTTTCCCCCTTGAAATAGGACCTTTTCACCCACAAATACCTGTTTTATCCCCCAAATAGGACATTTTCTTCCAGAAATGCCAGATTTCTCCCAAATAGATCACATCTTCTCCAAGAAATACTAGGTTTCCCCCTTGAAATAGGACCTTTTCACCCACAAATACCTGTTTTATCCCCCAAATAGGACATTTTCTTCCAGAAATGCCAGATTTCTCCCAAATAGATCACATCTTCTCCAAGAAATACCAGGTTTCCCCCTTGAAATGGGACCTTTTCACCCACAAATACCTCTTTTATCCCCCAAATAGGACATTTTCTTCCAGAAATGCCAGATTTCTCCCAAATATATCACATCTTCTCCAAGAAATACCAGGTTTCCCCCTTGAAATAGGACCTTTTCACCCAGAAATACCTGTTTTATCCCCCAAATAGGACATTTTCTTCCAGAAATGCCAGATTTCTCCCAAATAGATCACATCTTCTCCAAGAAATACCAGGTTTCCCCCTTGAAATAGGACCTTTTCACCCAGAAATACCTGTTTTATCCCCAAAATAGGACATTTTCTTCCAGAAATGCCAGATTTCTCCCAAATATAGAACATCTTCTCCAAGAAATACCAGGTTTCCCCCTTGAAATAGGACCTTTTCACCCACAAATACCTGATTTATGCCCAAAATAGGACATTTTCTTCCAGAAATGCCAGATTTCTCCCAAATATATCACATCTTCTCCAAGAAATACCAGGTTTCCCCCTTGAAATAGGACCTTTTCACCCAGAAATACCTGTTTTATCCCCCAAATAGGACATTTTCTTCCAGAAATGCCAGATTTCTCCCAAATAGATCACATCTTCTCCAAGAAATACCAGGTTTCCCCCTTGAAATAGGACCTTTTCACCCACAAATACCTGTTTTATCCCCCAAATAGGACATTTTCTTCCAGAAATGCCAGATTTCTCCCAAATATAGAACATCTTCTCCAAGACATATCAGGTTTCCCCCTTGAAATAGGACCTTTTCACCCAGAAATACCTGTTTTATCCCCCAAATAGGACATTTTCTTCCAGAAATGCCAGATTTCTCCCAAATATATCACATCTTCTCCAAGAAATACCAGGTTTCCCCCTGGAAATAGGACCTTTTTACCCAGAAATACCTGTTTTATCCCCCAAATAGGACATTTTCTTCCAGAAATGCCAGATTTCTCCCAAATATGTAACATCTTCTCCAAGACATACCAGGTTTCCCCCTTGAAATAGGACCTTTTCACCCAGAAATACCTGATTTATGCCCAAAATAGGACATTTTCTTCCAGAAATGCCAGATTTCTCCCAAATATATCACATCTTCTCCAAGAAATACCAGGTTTCCCCCTTGAAATAGGACCTTTACACCCACAAATACCTGTTTTATCCCCCAAATAGGACAGTTTCTTCCTGACATGCCACATTTCTCCCAAATATACAACATCTTCTCCAAGAAATACCAGGATTCCCCCTTCAAATAGGACCTTTTCACCCAGAAGTACCTGTTTTATCCCCAAAATAGGACATTTTCCTCCAGAAATGCCAGATTTCTCCAAAATATATAACAACTTCTCCAAGAAATACCAGGATTCCCCCTTGAAATAGGACCTTTTCACCCAGAAATACCTGTTTTATCCCCCAAATAGGACATTTTCTTCCAGAAATGCCAGATTTCTCCAAAAGATATACAACTTCTCCAAGAAATACCAGGTTTCCCCCTTGAAATAGGACCTTTTCACCCAGAAATACCTGTTTTATCCGCAAAATAGGACATTTTCTTCCAGAAATGCCAGATTTCTCCCAAATATATCACATCTTCTCCAAGAAATACCAGGTTTCCCCCTTGAAATAGGACCTTTTCACCCAGAAATACCTGTTTTATCCCCAGATTGGACATTTTCTTCCAGAAATGCCACATTTCTCCCAAATAGATCACATCTTCTCCAAGAAATACCAGGTTTCCCCCTTGAAATAGGACCTTTTCACCCAGAAATACCCGTTTTATCCCCCAAATAGGACATTTTCTTCCAGAAATGCCAGATTTCTCCCAAATAGATCACATCTTCTCCAAGAAATACCAGGTTTCCCCCTTGAAATAGGACCTTTTCACCCAGAAATACCTGATTTATGCCCAAAATAGGACATTTTCTTCCAGAAATGCCAGATTTCTCCCAAATAGATCACATCTTCTCCAAGAAATACCAGGTTTCCCCCCTTGAAATAGGACCTTTTCACCCAGAAATACCCGTTTTATCCGCAAAATAGGACATTTTCTTCCAGAAATGCCAGATTTCTCCCAAATAGATCACATCTTCTCCAAGAAATACCAGGTTTCCCCCTTGAAATAGGACCTTTTCACCCAGAAATACCCGTTTTATCCCCCAAATAGGACATTTTCTTCCAGAAATGCCAGATTTCTCCCAAATATATCACATCTTCTCCAAGAAATACCAGGTTTCCCCCTTGAAATAGGACCTTTTCACCCAGAAATACCTGTTTTATCCCCCAAATAGGACATTTTCTTCCAGAAATGCCAGATTTCTCCCAAATAGATCACATCTTCTCCAAGAAATACCAGGTTTCCCCCTTGAAATAGGACCTTTTCACCCAGAAATACCTGTTTTATCCCGAAATAGGACATTTTCTTCCAGAAATGCCAGATTTCTCCAAATAGATCACATCTTCTCCAAGAAATACCACGTTTCCCCCTTGAAATAGGACCTTTTCACCCAGAAATACCTGTTTTATCCCCCAAATAGGACATTTTCTTCCAGAAATGCCAGATTTCTCCCAAATATATCACATCTTCTCCAAGAAATACCAGGTTTCCCTCTTGAAATAGGACCATTTCACCCAGAAATCACCAGCCTTCTCCCCCCAAATAGGACATTTTCTTCCAGAAATGCCAGATTTCTCCCAAATAGATCACATCTTCTCCAAGAAATACCAGGTTTCCCCCTTCAAATAGGACCTTTTCACCCACAAATACCCGTTTTATCCCCCAAATAGGACATTTTCTTCCAGAAATGCCAGATTTCTCCCAAATATAGAACATCTTCTCCAAGAAATACCAGGTTTCCCCCTTCAAATAGGACCTTGTCGCCCACAAATACCTGTTTTATCCGCAAAATAGGACATTTTCTTCCAGAAATGCCAGATTTCTCCCAAATATCACATCTTCTCCAAGAAATACCAGGTTTCCCCCTTGAAATAGGACCTTTTCACCCAGAAATACCTGTTTTATCCCAAAATAGGACATTTTCTTCCAGAAATGCCAGATTTCTCCCAAATATATCACATCTTCTCCAAGAAATACCAGGTTTCCCCCCTTGAAATGGGACCTTTTCACCCACAAATACCTGTTTTATCCCCCAAATAGGACATTTTCTTCCAGAAATGCACATTTCTCCCAAATATACCACATCCTCTCCAAGAAATACCAGCTTTCCCCCTTGAAATAGGACCTTTTCACCAGAAATACCTGTTTTATTCCCAAAACAGGACATTTTCTTCCAGAAATGCCAGATTTCTCCCAAATATATCACATCTTCTCCAAGAAATACCAGGTTTCCCCCTTGAAATAGGACCTCTTCACCCACAAATACCTGTTTTATCCCCCAAATAGGACATTTTCTTCCAGAAATGCCAGATTTCTCCCAAATAGATCACATCTTCTCCAAGAAATACCAGGTTTCCCCCTTGAAATAGGACCTTTTCACCCAGAAATACCTGTTTTATCCCCCAAATAGGACATTTTCTTCCAGAAATGCCAGATTTCTCCCAAATAGATCACATCTTCTCCAAGAAATACTAGGTTTCCCCCTTGAAATAGACCTTTTCACCCACAAATACCTGTTTTATCCCCCAAATAGGACATTTTCTTCCAGAAATGCCAGATTTCTCCCAAATAGATCACATCTTCTCCAAGAAATACCAGGTTTCCCCCTTGAAATGGGACCTTTTCACCCACAAATACCTCTTTTATCCCCCAAATAGGACATTTTCTTCCAGAAATGCCAGATTTCTCCCAAATATATCACATCTTCTCCAAGAAATACCAGGTTTCCCCCTTGAAATAGGACCTTTTCACCCAGAAATACCTGTTTTATCCCCCAAATAGGACATTTTCTTCCAGAAATGCCAGATTTCTCCCAAATAGATCACATCTTCTCCAAGAAATACCAGGTTTCCCCCTTGAAATAGGACCTTTTCACCCAGAAATACCTGTTTTATCCCCAAAATAGGACATTTTCTTCCAGAAATGCCAGATTTCTCCCAAATATAGAACATCTTCTCCAAGAAATACCAGGTTTCCCCCTTGAAATAGGACCTTTTCACCCACAAATACCTGATTTATGCCCAAAATAGGACATTTTCTTCCAGAAATGCCAGATTTCTCCCAAATATATCACATCTTCTCCAAGAAATACCAGGTTTCCCCCTTGAAATAGGACCTTTTCACCCAGAAATACCTGTTTTATCCCCCAAATAGGACATTTTCTTCCAGAAATGCCAGATTTCTCCAAATAGATCACATCTTCTCCAAGAAATACCAGGTTTCCCCCTTGAAATAGGACCTTTTCACCCACAAATACCTGTTTTATCCCCCAAATAGGACATTTTCTTCCAGAAATGCCAGATTTCTCCCAAATATAGAACATCTTCTCCAAGACATACCAGGTTTCCCCCTTGAAATAGGACCTTTTCACCCAGAAATACCTGTTTTATCCCCAAATAGGACATTTTCTTCCAGAAATGCCAGATTTCTCCAAATATGTAACATCTTCTCCAAGAAATACCAGGTTTCCCCCTGGAAATAGGACCTTTTTACCCAGAAATACCTGTTTTATCCCCCAAATAGGACATTTTCTTCCAGAAATGCCAGATTTCTCCCAAATATGTAACATCTTCTCCAAGAAATACCAGGTTTCCCCCTTGAAATAGGACCTTTTCACCCAGAAATACCTGTTTTATCCCCCAAATAGGACATTTTCTTCCAGAAATGCCAGATTTCTCCCAAATAGATCACATCTTCTCCAAGAAATACCAGGTTTCCCCCTTGAAATAGGACCTTTACACCCAGAAATACCTGTTTTATCCCCCAAATAGGACAGTTTCTTCCTGACATGCCAGATTTCTCCCAAATATACAACATCTTCTCCAAGAAATACCAGGATTCCCCCTTCAAATAGGACCTTTTCACCCAGAAGTACCTGTTTTATCCCCAAAATAGGACATTTTCCTCCAGAAATGCCAGATTTCTCCAAAATATATAACAACTTCTCCAAGAAATACCAGGATTCCCCCTTGAAATAGGACCTTTTCACCCAGAAATACCTGTTTTATCCCCCAAATAGGACATTTTCTTCCAGAAATGCCAGATTTCTCCCAAATATATCACATCTTCTCCAAGAAATACCAGGTTTCCCCCTTGAAATAGGACCTTTTCACCCAGAAATACCTGTTTTATCCCCCAGATTGGACATTTCTTCCAGAAATGCCAGATTTCTCCCAAATAGATCACATCTTCTCCAAGAAATACCAGGTTTCCCCCCTTGAAATAGGACCTTTTCACCCAGAAATACCCGTTTTATCCCCCAAATAGGACATTTTCTTCCAGAAATGCCACATTTCTCCCAAATAGATCACATCTTCTCCAAGAAATACCAGGTTTCCCCCTTGAAATAGGACCTTTTCACCCAGAAATACCTGATTTATGCCCAAAATAGGACATTTTCTTCCAGAAATGCCACATTTCTCCCAAATAGATCACATCTTCTCCAAGACATACCAGGTTTCCCCCTTGAAATAGGACCTTTTCACCCAGAAATACCTGTTTTATCCCCCAAATAGGACATTTTCTTCCAGAAATGCCAGATTTTTCCCAAATATGTAACATCTTCTCCAAGAAATACCAGGATTCCCCCTTGAAATAGGACCTTTTCACCCAGAAATACCCGTTTTATCCCCCAAATAGGACAGTTTCTTCCTGACATGCCACATTTCTCCCAAATATACAACATCTTCTCCAAGAAATACCAGGATTCCCCCTTGAAATAGGACCTTTTCACCCAGAAATACCTGTTTTATCCCCAAATAGGACATTTTCTTCCAGAAATGCCAGATTTCTCCCAAATAGATCACATCTTCTCCAAGAAATACCAGGTTTCCCCCTTGAAATGGGACCTTTTCACCCAGAAATACCTGTTTTATCCCCGAAATAGGACATTTTCTTCCAGAAATGCCAGATTTCTCCCAAATAGATCACATCTTCTCCAGGAAATACTAGGTTTCCCCCTTGAAATAGGACCTTTTCACCCACAAATACCTGTTTTATCCCCCAAATAGGACATTTTCTTCCAGAAATGCCACATTTCTCCCAAATATACAACATCTTCTCCAAGAAATACCAGGATTCCCCCTTGAAATAGGACCTTTTCACCCAGAAATACCTGTTTTATCCCCCAAATAGGACATTTTCTTCCAGAAATGCCAGATTTCTCCCAAATATATCACATCTTCTCCAAGAAATACCAGGTTTCCCCCTTGAAATAGGACCTTTTCACCCAGAAATACCTGTTTTATCCCCCAAATAGGACATTTTCTTCCAGAAATGCCAGATTTCTCCCAAACATATCACATCTTCTCCAAGACATACCAGGTTTCCCCCTTGAAATAGGACCCTTTTCACCCAGAAATACCTGTTTTATCCCCCAAATAGGACATTTTCTTCCAGAAATGCCAGATTTCTCCCAAATCTATCACATCTTCTCCAAGAAATACCAGCTTTCCCCCTTGAAATAGGACCTTTTCACCCAGAAATACCTGTTTTATCCGCAAAATAGGACATTTTCTTCCAGAAATGCCAGATTTCTCCAAATATATCACATCTTCTCCAAGAAATACCAGGTTTCCCCCTTTAAATAGACCTTTTCACCCAGAAATACCTGTTTTATCCCCCAAATAGGACATTTTCTTCCAGAAATGCCAGATTTCTCCCAAACAGATCACATCTTCTCCAAGAAATACTAGGTTTCCCCCTTGAAATAGGACCTTTTCACCCAGAAATACCTGTTTTATCCCCCAAATAGGACATTTTCTTCCAGAAATGCCAGATTTCTCCCAAATAGATCACATCTTCTCCAAGAAATACCAGGTTTCCCCCTTGAAATGGGACCTTTTCACCCACAAATACCTCTTTTATCCCCCAAATAGGACATTTTCTTCCAGAAATGCCAGATTTCTCCCAAATATATCACATCTTCTCCAAGAAATACCAGGTTTCCCCCTTGAAATAGGACCTTTTCACCCAGAAATACCTGTTTTATCCCCCAAATAGGACATTTTCTTCCAGAAATGCCAGATTTCTCCCAAATAGATCACATCTTCTCCAAGAAATACCAGGTTTCCCCCTTGAAATAGGACCTTTTCACCCAGAAATACCTGTTTTATCCCCAAAATAGGACATTTTCTTCCAGAAATGCCAGATTTCTCCCAAATATAGAACATCTTCTCCAAGAAATACCAGGTTTCCCCCTTGAAATAGGACCTTTTCACCCACAAATACCTGATTTATGCCCAAAATAGGACATTTTCTTCCAGAAATGCCAGATTTCTCCCAAATATATCACATCTTCTCCAAGAAATACCAGGTTTCCCCCTTGAAATAGGACCTTTTCACCCAGAAATACCTGTTTTATCCCCCAAATAGGACATTTTCTTCCAGAAATGCCAGATTTCTCCCAAATAGATCACATCTTCTCCAAGAAATACCAGGTTTCCCCCTTGAAATAGGACCTTTTCACCCACAAATACCTGTTTTATCCCCAAATAGGACATTTTCTTCCAGAAATGCCAGATTTCTCCCAAATATAGAACATCTTCTCCAAGACATACCAGGTTTCCCCCTTGAAATAGGACCTTTTCACCCAGAAATACCTGTTTTATCCCCCAAATAGGACATTTTCTTCCAGAAATGCCAGATTTCTCCCAAATATGTAACATCTTCTCCAAGAAATACCAGGTTTCCCCCTGGAAATAGGACCTTTTTACCCAGAAATACCTGTTTTATCCCCCAAATAGGACATTTTCTTCCAGAAATGCCAGATTTCTCCCAAATATGTAACATCTTCTCCAAGAAATACCAGGTTTCCCCCTTGAAATAGGACCTTTTCACCCAGAAATACCTGTTTTATCCCCCAAATAGGACATTTTCTTCCAGAAATGCCAGATTTCTCCCAAATAGATCACATCTTCTCCAAGAAATACCAGGTTTCCCCCTTGAAATAGGACCTTTACACCCAGAAATACCTGTTTTATCCCCCAAATAGGACAGTTTCTTCCTGACATGCCAGATTTCTCCCAAATATACAACATCTTCTCCAAGAAATACCAGGATTCCCCCTTCAAATAGGACCTTTTCACCCAGAAGTACCTGTTTTATCCCCAAAATAGGACATTTTCCTCCAGAAATGCCAGATTTCTCCAAAATATATAACAACTTCTCCAAGAAATACCAGGATTCCCCCTTGAAATAGGACCTTTTCACCCAGAAATACCTGTTTTATCCCCCAAATAGGACATTTTCTTCCAGAAATGCCAGATTTCTCCCAAATATATCACATCTTCTCCAAGAAATACCAGGTTTCCCCCTTGAAATAGGACCTTTTCACCCAGAAATACCTGTTTTATCCCCCAGATTGGACATTTTCTTCCAGAAATGCCAGATTTCTCCCAAATAGATCACATCTTCTCCAAGAAATACCAGGTTTCCCCCTTGAAATAGGACCTTTTCACCCAGAAATACCCGTTTTATCCCCCAAATAGGACATTTTCTTCCAGAAATGCCACATTTCTCCCAAATAGATCACATCTTCTCCAAGAAATACCAGGTTTCCCCCTTGAAATAGGACCTTTTCACCCAGAAATACCTGATTTATGCCCAAAATAGGACATTTTCTTCCAGAAATGCCACATTTCTCCCAAATAGATCACATCTTCTCCAAGACATACCAGGTTTCCCCCTTGAAATAGGACCTTTTCACCCAGAAATACCTGTTTTATCCCCCAAATAGGACATTTTCTTCCAGAAATGCCAGATTTTTCCCAAATATGTAACATCTTCTCCAAGAAATACCAGGATTCCCCCTTGAAATAGGACCTTTTCACCCAGAAATACCCGTTTTATCCCCCAAATAGGACAGTTTCTTCCTGACATGCCACATTTCTCCCAAATATACAACATCTTCTCCAAGAAATACCAGGATTCCCCCTTGAAATAGGACCTTTTCACCCAGAAATACCTGTTTTATCCCCCAAATAGGACATTTTCTTCCAGAAATGCCAGATTTCTCCCAAATAGATCACATCTTCTCCAAGAAATACCAGGTTTCCCCCTTGAAATGGGACCTTTTCACCCAGAAATACCTGTTTTATCCCCGAAATAGGACATTTTCTTCCAGAAATGCCAGATTTCTCCCAAATAGATCACATCTTCTCCAGGAAATACTAGGTTTCCCCCTTGAAATAGGACCTTTTCACCCACAAATACCTGTTTTATCCCCCAAATAGGACATTTTCTTCCAGAAATGCCACATTTCTCCCAAATATACAACATCTTCTCCAAGAAATACCAGGATTCCCCCTTGAAATAGGACCTTTTCACCCAGAAATACCTGTTTTATCCCCCAAATAGGACATTTTCTTCCAGAAATGCCAGATTTCTCCCAAATATATCACATCTTCTCCAAGAAATACCAGGTTTCCCCCTTGAAATAGGACCTTTTCACCCAGAAATACCTGTTTTATCCCCCAAATAGGACATTTTCTTCCAGAAATGCCAGATTTCTCCCAAACATATCACATCTTCTCCAAGACATACCAGGTTTCCCCCTTGAAATAGGACCTTTTCACCCAGAAATACCTGTTTTATCCCCCAAATAGGACATTTTCTTCCAGAAATGCCAGATTTCTCCCAAATCTATCACATCTTCTCCAAGAAATACCAGCTTTCCCCCTTGAAATAGGACCTTTTCACCCAGAAATACCTGTTTTATCCGCAAAATAGGACATTTTCTTCCAGAAATGCCAGATTTCTCCCAAATATATCACATCTTCTCCAAGAAATACCAGGTTTCCCCCTTGAAATAGGACCTTTTCACCCAGAAATACCTGTTTTATCCCCCAAATAGGACATTTTCTTCCAGAAATGCCAGATTTCTCCCAAACAGATCACATCTTCTCCAAGAAATACTAGGTTTCCCCCTTGAAATAGGACCTTTTCACCCAGAAATACCTGTTTTATCCCCCAAATAGGACATTTTCTTCCAGAAATGCCAGATTTCTCCCAGATAGATCACATCTTCTCCAAGACATACCAGGTTTCCCCCTTGAAATAGGACCTTTTCACCCAGAAATACCTGTTTTATCCCCGAAATAGGACATTTTCTTCCAGAAATGCCAGATTTCTCCCAAATATATAACAACTTCTCCAAGAAATACCATGTTTCCCCCTGGAAATAGGACCTTTACACCCAGAAATACCTGTTTTATGCCCCAAATAGGACAGTTTCTTCCTGACATGCCACATTTCTCCCAAATATACAACATCTTCTCCAAGAAATACCAGGATTCCCCCTTGAAATAGGACCTTTTCACCCAGAAATACCTGTTTTATCCCCCAAATAGGACATTTTCTTCCAGAAATGCCAGATTTCTCCCAAATAGATCACATCTTCTCCAAGAAATACCAGGTTTCCCCCTTGAAATAGGACCTTTTCACCCAGAAATACCTGATTTACGCCCAAAATAGGACATTTTCTTCCAGAAATGCCAGATTTCTCCCAAATATATCACATCTTCTCCAAGAAATACCAGGTTTCCCCCTGGAAATAGGACCTTTTTACCCAGAAATACCTGTTTTATCCCCCAAATAGTACAGTTTCTTCCAGAAATGCCACATTTCTCCCAAATATACAACATCTTCTCCAAGAAATACCAGGATTCCCCCTTGAAATAGGACCTTTTCACCCAGAAATACCTGTTTTATCCCCCAAATAGGACATTTTCTTCCAGAAATGCCAGATTTCTCCCAAATATATCACATCTTCTCCAAGAAATACCAGGTTTCCCCCTTGAAATAGGACCTTTTCACCCAGAAATACCTGATTTATGCCCAAAATAGGACATTTTCTTCCAGAAATGCCAGATTTCTCCCAAATATGTAACATCTTCTCCAAGAAATACCGGGTTTCCCCCTGGAAATAGGACCTTTTCACCCAGAAATACCTGTTTTATCCCCCAAATAGGACATTTTCTTCCAGAAATGCCAGATTTCTCCCAAATAGATCACATCTTCTCCAAGAAATACTAGGTTTCCCCCTTGAAATAGGACCTTTTCACCCACAAATACCTGTTTTATCCCCCAAATAGGACATTTTCTTCCAGAAATGCCAGATTTCTCCCAAATAGATCACATCTTCTCCAAGAAATACCAGGTTTCCCCCTTGAAATGGGACCTTTTCACCCACAAATACCTCTTTTATCCCCCAAATAGGGCATTTTCTTCCAGAAATGCCAGATTTCTCCCAAATATATCACATCTTCTCCAAGAAATACCAGGTTTCCCCCTTGAAATAGGACCTTTTCACCCAGAAATACCTGTTTTATCCCCCAAATAGGACATTTTCTTCCAGAAATGCCAGATTTCTCCCAAATAGATCACATCTTCTCCAAGAAATACCAGGTTTCCCCCTTGAAATAGGACCTTTTCACCCAGAAATACCTGTTTTATCCCCAAAATAGGACATTTTCTTCCAGAAATGCCAGATTTCTCCCAGATATAGAACATCTTCTCCAAGAAATACCAGGTTTCCCCCTTGAAATAGGACCTTTTCACCCACAAATACCTGATTTATGCCCAAAATAGGACATTTTCTTCCAGAAATGCCAGATTTCTCCCAAATATATCACATCTTCTCCAAGAAATACCAGGTTTCCCCCTTCAAATAGGACCTTTTCACCCACAAATACCTGTTTTATCCCCCAAATAGGACATTTTCTTCCAGAAATGCCAGATTTCTCCCAAATAGATCACATCTTCTCCAAGAAATACCAGGTTTCCCCCTTGAAATAGGACCTTTTCACCCAGAAATACCTGTTTTATCCCCCAAATAGGACATTTTCTTCCAGAAATGCCAGATTTCTCCCAAATATAGAACATCTTCTCCAAGACATACCAGGTTTCCCCCTTGAAATAGGACCTTTTCACCCAGAAATACCTGTTTTATCCCCCAAATAGGACATTTTCTTCCAGAAATGCCAGATTTCTCCCAAATATATCACATCTTCTCCAAGAAATACCAGGTTTCCCCCTGGAAATAGGACCTTTTTACCCAGAAATACCTGTTTTATCCCCCAAATAGGACATTTTCTTCCAGAAATGCCAGATTTCTCCCAAATATGTAACATCTTCTCCAAGACATACCAGGTTTCCCCCTTGAAATAGGACCTTTTCACCCAGAAATACCTGATTTATGCCCAAAATAGGACATTTTCTTCCAGAAATGCCAGATTTCTCCCAAATATATCACATCTTCTCCAAGAAATACCAGGTTTCCCCCTGGAAATAGGACCTTTACACCCAGAAATACCTGTTTTATCCCCCAAATAGGACAGTTTCTTCCTGACATGCCAGATTTCTCCCAAATATACAACATCTTCTCCAAGAAATACCAGGATTCCCCCTTCAAATAGGACCTTTTCACCCAGAAGTACCTGTTTTATCCCCAAAATAGGACATTTTCCTCCAGAAATGCCAGATTTCTCCAAAATATATAACAACTTCTCCAAGAAATACCAGGATTCCCCCTTGAAATAGGACCTTTTCACCCAGAAATACCTGTTTTATCCCCCAAATAGGACATTTTCTTCCAGAAATGCCAGATTTCTCCAAAAGATATAACAACTTCTCCAAGAAATACCAGGTTTCCCCCTTGAAATAGGACCTTTTCACCCAGAAATACCTGTTTTATCCGCAAAATAGGACATTTTCTTCCAGAAATGCCAGATTTCTCCCAAATATATCACATCTTCTCCAAGAAATACCAGGTTTCCCCCTTGAAATAGGACCTTTTCACCCAGAAATACCTGTTTTATCCCCCGGATTGGACATTTTCTTCCAGAAATGCCACATTTCTCCCAAATAGATCACATCTTCTCCAAGAAATACCAGGTTTCCCCCTTGAAATAGGACCTTTTCACCCAGAAATACCCGTTTTATCCCCCAAATAGGACATTTTCTTCCAGAAATGCCAGATTTCTCCCAAATAGATCACATCTTCTCCAAGAAATACCAGGTTTCCCCCTTGAAATAGGACCTTTTCACCCAGAAATACCTGATTTATGCCCAAAATAGGACATTTTCTTCCAGAAATGCCACATTTCTCCCAAATAGATCACATCTTCTCCAAGAAATACCAGGTTTCCCCCTTGAAATAGGACCTTTTCACCCAGAAATACCTGTTTTATCCCCCAAATAGGACATTTTCTTCCAGAAATGCCAGATTTTTCCCAAATATGTAACATCTTCTCCAAGAAATACCAGGATTCCCCCTTGAAATAGGACCTTTTCACCCAGAAATACCCGTTTTATCCCCCAAATAGGACAGTTTCTTCCTGACATGCCACATTTCTCCCAAATATACAACATCTTCTCCAAGAAATACCAGGATTCCCCCTTGAAATAGGACCTTTTCACCCAGAAATACCTGTTTTATCCCCCAAATAGGACATTTTCTTCCAGAAATGCCAGATTTCTCCCAAATAGATCACATCTTCTCCAAGAAATACCAGGTTTCCCCCTTGAAATGGGACCTTTTCACCCAGAAATACCTGTTTTATCCCCGAAATAGGACATTTTCTTCCAGAAATGCCAGATTTCTCCCAAATAGATCACATCTTCTCCAGGAAATACTAGGTTTCCCCCTAGAAATAGGACCTTTTCACCCACAAATACCTGTTTTATCCCACAAATAGGACATTTTCTTCCAGAAATGCCACATTTCTCCCAAATATACAACATCTTCTCCAAGAAATACCAGGATTCCCCCTTGAAATAGGACCTTTTCACCCAGAAATACCTGATTTACGCCCAAAATAGGACATTTTCTTCCAGAAATGCCAGATTTCTCCCAAATAGATCACATCTTCTCCAAGACATACCAGGTTTCCCCCTTGAAATAGGACCTTTTCACCCAGAAATACCTGTTTTATCCCCCAAATAGGACATTTTCTTCCAGAAATGCCAGATTTCTCCCAAATCTATCACATCTTCTCCAAGAAATACCAGCTTTCCCCCTTGAAATAGGACCTTTTCACCCAGAAATACCTGTTTTATCCGCAAAATAGGACATTTTCTTCCAGAAATGCCAGATTTCTCCCAAATATATCACATCTTCTCCAAGAAATACCAGGTTTCCCCCTTGAAATAGGACCTTTTCACCCAGAAATACCTGTTTTATCCCCCAAATAGGACATTTTCTTCCAGAAATGCCAGATTTCTCCCAAACAGATCACATCTTCTCCAAGAAATACTAGGTTTCCCCCTTGAAATAGGACCTTTTCACCCAGAAATACCTGTTTTATCCCCCAAATAGGACATTTTCTTCCAGAAATGCCAGATTTCTCCCAGATAGATCACATCTTCTCCAAGACATACCAGGTTTCCCCCTTGAAATAGGACCTTTTCACCCAGAAATACCTGTTTTATCCCCGAAATAGGACATTTTCTTCCAGAAATGCCAGATTTCTCCCAAATATTTAACAACTTCTCCAAGAAATACCAGGTTTCCCCCTGGAAATAGGACCTTTACACCCAGAAATACCTGTTTTATGCCCCAAATAGGACAGTTTCTTCCTGACATGCCACATTTCTCCCAAATATACAACATCTTCTCCAAGAAATACCAGGATTCCCCCTTGAAATAGGACCTTTTCACCCAGAAATACCTGTTTTATCCCCCAAATAGGACATTTTCTTCCAGAAATGCCAGATTTCTCCCAAATAGATCACATCTTCTCCAAGAAATACCAGGTTTCCCCCTTGAAATAGGACCTTTTCACCCAGAAATACCTGATTTACGCCCCAAATAGGACATTTTCTTCCAGAAATGCCAGATTTCTCCCAAATATATCACATCTTCTCCAAGAAATACCAGGTTTCCCCCTGGAAATAGGACCTTTTTACCCAGAAATACCTGTTTTATCCCCCAAATAGTACAGTTTCTTCCTGACATGCCACATTTCTCCCAAATATACAACATCTTCTCCAAGAAATACCAGGATTCCCCCTTGAAATAGGACCTTTTCACCCAGAAATACCTGTTTTATCCCCCAAATAGGACATTTTCTTCCAGAAATGCCAGATTTCTCCCAAATAGATCACATCTTCTCCAAGAAATACCAGGTTTCCCCCTTGAAATAGGACCTTTTCACCCAGAAATACCTGATTTATGCCCAAAATAGGACATTTTCTTCCAGAAATGCCAGATTTCTCCCAAATATGTAACATCTTCTCCAAGAAATACCGGGTTTCCCCCTGGAAATAGGACCTTTTCACCCAGAAATACCTGTTTTATCCCCCAAATAGGACATTTTCTTCCAGAAATGCCAGATTTCTCCCAAATATAGAACATCTTCTCCAAGAAATACCAGGATTCCCCCTTGAAATAGGACCTTTTCACCCAGAAATACCTGTTTTATCCCCAAAATAGGACATTTTCCTCCAGAAATGCCAGATTTCTCCAAAATATATAACAACTTCTCCAAGAAATACCAGGATTCCCCCTTGAAATAGGACCTTTTCACCCACAAATACCTGTTTTATCCCCCAAATAGGACATTTTCTTCCAGAAATGCCAGATTTCTCCCAAATATAGAACATCTTCTCCAAGAAATACCGGGTTTCCCCCTTGAAATAGGACCTTTTCACCCAGAAATACCTGTTTTATCCCCAAAATAGGACAGTTTCTTCCTGACATGCCACATTTCTCCCAAATATACAACATCTTCTCCAAGAAATACCAGGATTCCCCCTTCAAATAGGACCTTTTCACCCAGAAGTACCTGTTTTATCCCCAAAATAGGACATTTTCCTCCAGAAATGCCAGATTTCTCCAAAATATATAACAACTTCTCCAAGAAATACCAGGATTCCCCCTTGAAATAGGACCTTTTCACCCAGAAATACCTGTTTTATCCCCCAAATAGGACATTTTCTTCCAGAAATGCCAGATTTCTCCAAAAGATATAACAACTTCTCCAAGAAATACCAGGTTTCCCCCTTGAAATAGGACCTTTTCACCCAGAAATACCTGTTTTATCCGCAAAATAGGACATTTTCTTCCAGAAATGCCAGATTTCTCCCAAATATATCACATCTTCTCCAAGAAATACCAGGTTTCCCCCTTGAAATAGGACCTTTTCACCCACAAATACCTGTTTTATCCCCCAGATTGGACATTTTCTTCCAGAAATGCCACATTTCTCCCAAATAGATCACATCTTCTCCAAGAAATACCAGGTTTCCCCCTTGAAATAGGACCTTTTCACCCAGAAATACCCGTTTTATCCCCCAAATAGGACATTTTCTTCCAGAAATGCCAGATTTCTCCCAAATAGATCACATCTTCTCCAAGAAATACCAGGTTTCCCCCTTGAAATAGGACCTTTTCACCCAGAAATACCTGATTTATGCCCAAAATAGGACATTTTCTTCCAGAAATGCCACATTTCTCCCAAATAGATCACATCTTCTCCAAGAAATACCAGGTTTCCCCCTGGAAATAGGACCTTTTCACCCAGAAATACCTGTTTTATCCCCCAAATAGGACATTTTCTTCCAGAAATGCCAGATTTTTCCCAAATATGTAACATCTTCTCCAAGAAATACCAGGATTCCCCCTTGAAATAGGACCTTTTCACCCAGAAATACCCGTTTTATCCCCCAAATAGGACAGTTTCTTCCTGACATGCCACATTTCTCCCAAATATACAACATCTTCTCCAAGAAATACCAGGATTCCCCCTTGAAATAGGACCTTTTCACCCAGAAATACCTGTTTTATCCCCCAAATAGGACATTTTCTTCCAGAAATGCCAGATTTCTCCCAAATAGATCACATCTTCTCCAAGAAATACCAGGTTTCCCCCTTGAAATGGGACCTTTTCACCCAGAAATACCTGTTTTATCCCCGAAATAGGACATTTTCTTCCAGAAATGCCAGATTTCTCCCAAATAGATCACATCTTCTCCAGGAAATACTAGGTTTCCCCCTTGAAATAGGACCTTTTCACCCACAAATACCTGTTTTATCCCACAAATAGGACATTTTCTTCCAGAAATGCCACATTTCTCCCAAATATACAACATCTTCTCCAAGAAATACCAGGATTCCCCCTTGAAATAGGACCTTTTCACCCAGAAATACCTGTTTTATCCCCCAAATAGGACATTTTCTTCCAGAAATGCCAGATTTCTCCCAAATATATCACATCTTCTCCAAGAAATACCAGGTTTCCCTCTTGAAATAGGCCCATTTCACCCAGAAATACCAGCCTTCTCCCCCCAAATAGGACATTTTCTTCCAGAAATGCCAGATTTCTCCCAAATAGATCACATCTTCTCCAAGAAATACCAGGTTTCCCCCTTCAAATAGGACCTTTTCACCCACAAATACCCGTTTTATCCCCCAAATAGGACATTTTCTTCCAGAAATGCCAGATTTCTCCCAAATATAGAACATCTTCTCCAAGAAATACCAGGTTTCCCCCTTGAAATAGGACCTTGTCGCCCACAAATACCTGTTTTATCCGCAAAATAGGACATTTTCTTCCAGAAATGCCAGATTTCTCCCAAATATATCACATCTTCTCCAAGAAATACCAGGTTTCCCCCTTGAAATAGGACCTTTTCACCCAGAAATACCTGTTTTATCCCAAAATAGGACATTTTCTTCCAGAAATGCCAGATTTCTCCCAAATATATCACATCTTCTCCAAGAAATACCAGGTTTCCCCCTTGAAATGGGACCTTTTCACCCACAAATACCTGTTTTATCCCCCAAATAGGACATTTTCTTCCAGAAATGCCACATTTCTCCCAAATATACCACATCCTCTCCAAGAAATACCAGGTTTCCCCCTTGAAATAGGACCTTTTCACCCAGAAATACCTGTTTTATCCCCGAAATAGGACATTTTCTTCCAGAAATGCCAGATTTCTCCCAAATATATAACAACTTCTCCAAGAAATACCAGGTTTCCCCCTGGAAATAGGACCTTTACACCCAGAAATACCTGTTTTATGCCCCAAATAGGACAGTTTCTTCCTGACATGCCACATTTCTCCCAAATATACAACATCTTCTCCAAGAAATACCAGGATTCCCCCTTGAAATAGGACCTTTTCACCCAGAAATACCTGTTTTATCCCCCAAATAGGACATTTTCTTCCAGAAATGCCAGATTTCTCCCAAATAGATCACATCTTCTCCAAGAAATACCAGGTTTCCCCCTTGAAATAGGACCTTTTCACCCAGAAATACCTGATTTACGCCCAAAATAGGACATTTTCTTCCAGAAATGCCAGATTTCTCCCAAATATATCACATCTTCTCCAAGAAATACCAGGTTTCCCCCTGGAAATAGGACCTTTTTACCCAGAAATACCTGTTTTATCCCCCAAATAGTACAGTTTCTTCCTGACATGCCACATTTCTCCCAAATATACAACATCTTCTCCAAGAAATACCAGGATTCCCCCTTGAAATAGGACCTTTTCACCCAGAAATACCTGTTTTATCCCCCAAATAGGACATTTTCTTCCAGAAATGCCAGATTTCTCCCAAATAGATCACATCTTCTCCAAGAAGTACCAGGTTTCCCCCTTGAAATAGGACCTTTTCACCCAGAAATACCTGATTTATGCCCAAAATAGGACATTTTCTTCCAGAAATGCCAGATTTCTCCCAAATATGTAACATCTTCTCCAAGAAATACCGGGTTTCCCCCTTGAAATAGGACCTTTTCACCCAGAAATACCTGTTTTATCCCCCAAATAGGACATTTTCTTCCAGAAATGCCAGATTTCTCCCAAATATAGAACATCTTCTCCAAGAAATACCAGGATTCCCCCTTGAAATAGGACCTTTTCACCCAGAAATACCTGTTTTATCCCCAAAATAGGACATTTTCCTCCAGAAATGCCAGATTTCTCCAAAAAATATAACAACTTCTCCAAGAAATACCAGGTTTCCCCCTTGAAATAGGACCTTTTCACCCACAAATACCTGTTTTATCCCCCAAATAGGACATTTTCTTCCAGAAATGCCAGATTTCTCCCAAATATATCACATCTTCTCCAAGACATACCAGGTTTCCCCCTTGAAATAGGACCTTTTCACCCAGAAATACCTGTTTTATCCCCCAAATAGGACATTTTCTTCCAGAAATGCCAGATTTCTCCCAAATATATCACATCTTCTCCAAGAAATACCAGGTTTCCCCCTTGAAATAGGACCTTTTCACCCACAAATACCTGTTTTATCCCCAAAATAGGACATTTTCTTCCAGAAATGCCAGATTTCTCCCAAATATATCACATCTTCTCCAAGAAATACCAGGTTTAACCCTGGAAATAGGACCTTTACACCCAGAAATACCTGTTTTATCCGCAAAATAGGACATTTTCTTCCAGAAATGCCAGATTTCTCCCAAATATATCACATCTTCTCCAAGAAATACCAGGATTCCCCCTTGAAATAGGACCTTTTCACCCACAAATACCTCTTTTATCCCCAAAATAGGACATTTTCTTCCAGAAATGCCAGATTTCTCCCGAATAGATCACATCTTCTCCAAGACATACCAGGTTTCCCCCTTGAAATGGGACCTTTTCACCCAGAAATACCTGTTTTATCCCCGAAATAGGACATTTTCTTCCAGAAATGCCAGATTTCTCCCAAATCTATCACATCTTCTCCAAGAAATACCAGGATTCCCCCTTGAAATAGGACCTTTTCACCCAGAAATACCCGTTTTATCCCCCAAATAGGACAGTTTCTTCCTGACATGCCACATTTCTCCCAAATATACAACATCTTCTCCAAGAAATACCAGGATTCCCCCTTGAAATAGGACCTTTTCACCCAGAAATACCTGTTTTATCCCCCAAATAGGACATTTTCTTCCAGAAATGCCAGATTTCTCCCAAATAGATCACATCTTCTCCAAGAAATACCAGGTTTCCCCCTTGAAATGGGACCTTTTCACCCAGAAATACCTGTTTTATCCCCCAAATAGGACATTTTCTTCCAGAAATGCCAGATTTCTCCCAAATCTATCACATCTTCTCCAAGAAATACTAGGTTTCCCCCTTGAAATAGGACCTTTTCACCCAGAAATACCTGTTTTATCCCCCAAATAGGACATTTTCTTCCAGAAATGCCAGATTTCTCCCAAATCTATCACATCTTCTCCAAGAAATACCAGGGTTCCCCCTTGAAATAGGACCTTTTCACCCAGAAATACCTGTTTTATCCCCCAAATAGGACATTTTCTTCCAGAAATGCCAGATTTCTCCCAAATAGATCACATCTTCTCCAAGAAATACCAGGTTTCCCCCTTGAAATAGGACCTTTTCACCCAGAAATACCTGTTTTATCCCCCAAATAGGACATTTTCTTCCAGAAATGCCAGATTTCTCCCAAATATAGAACATCTTCTCCAAGACATACCAGGTTTCCCCCTTGAAATAGGACCTTTTCACCCAGAAATACCTGTTTTATCCCCCAAATAGGACATTTTCTTCCAGAAATGCCAGATTTCTCCCAAATCTATCACATCTTCTCCAAGAAATACCAGGTTTCCCCCTTGAAATAGGACCTTTTCACCCAGAAATACCTGTTTTATCCCCAAAATAGGACATTTTCTTCCAGAAATGCCAGATTTCTCCCAAATATATCACATCTTCTCCAAGAAATACCAGGTTTCCCCCTTGAAATAGGACCTTTTCACCCAGAAATACCTGTTTTATCCCCCAAATAGGACATTTTCTTCCAGAAATGCCAGATTTCTCCCAAACAGATCACATCTTCTCCAAGAAATACCACGTTTCCCCCTTGAAATAGGACCTTTTCACCCACAAATACCTGTTTTATCCCCCAAATAGGACATTTTCTTCCAGAAATGCCAGATTTCTCCCAAATAGATCACATCTTCTCCAAGACATACCACGTTTCCCCCTTGAAATAGGACCTTTTCACCCAGAAATACCTGTTTTATCCCCCAAAAAGGACATTTTCTTCCAGAAATGCCAGATTTCTCCCAAATATATCACATCTTCTCCAAGAAATACCAGGATTCCCCCTTGAAATAGGACCTTTTCCCCAAAAAAACCTCTTTTATCCCCAAAAGAGGACATTTTCTTCCAGACATGCCACATTTCTCCCAAATATATCACATCTTCTCCAAGAAATACCAGGATTCCCCCTTCAAATAGGACCTTTTCCCCAAAAAAAACCTCTTTTATCCCCAAAAGAGGACAGTTTCTTCCAGAAATGCCAGATTTCTCCCAAATATACCACATCTTCTCCAAGAAATACCAGGTTTCCCCCTTCAAATAGGACCTTTTCACCCACAAGTACCTGTTTTATCCCCAAAAGAGGACAGTTTCTTCAAGAAATGCCACATTTCTCCCAAATAGATCACATCTTCTCCAAGAAATACCAGCTTTCCCCCTTGAAATAGGACCTTTTCACCCACAAATACCTCTTTTATCCCCAAAAGAGGACAGTTTCTTCCAGAAATGCCACATTTCTCCCAAATATATCACAACTCCTCCAAGAAATACCAGGTTTCCCCCTTGAATTAGGACCTTTTCTCCATGAAATACCTCTTTAATCCCCAAAAGAGGACACTTCCTTCCAGAAATTCCACCTTTCTCCCAAATATACCACATCTTCTCCAAGAAATACCAGGTTTCCCCCTTCAAATAGGACCTTTTCTACCACTAATACCTCTTTTATCCCCAAAAGAGGACAGTTTCTTCCAGACATGCCACATTTCTCCCAAATATATCACATCTTCTCCAAGAAATGCCAGGATTCCTCCTGAAATAGGAACTTCTCACCCAAAACTACCAGCCTTCTCCCCCCAAATTGGATATTTTCATCCAGAAAGGCCACATTTCTCCCAAATATATCACATCTTCTCCAAGAAAGACCAGGATTCCTCCTGAAATAGGACCTTCTCACCGAAAACTACCAGCCTTCTCCCCCCAAATTGGACATTTTCTTCCAGAAAGGCCACATTTCTCCCAAATAGATCACATCTTCTCCAAGAAATACCAGCTTTCCCCTTCAAATAGGACCTTTTCACCCACAAATACCTCTTTTATCCCCAAAATAGGACAGTTTCTTGCAGAAATGCCACATTTCTCCCAAATATATCACATCTTCTCCAAGAAATACCAGGTTTCCCCCTTCAAATAGGACCTTTTCACCCACAAATACCTCTTTTATCCCCAAAATAGGACAGTTTCTTCCAGAAATGGCACATTTTCCCCAAATATATCACATCTTCTCCAAGAAATACCAGGATTCCCCCTTGAAATAGGACCTTATCACCCACAAATACCTGTTTTATCCCCAAAATAGGACAGTTTCTTCCAGACATGCCGCATTTCTCCCTAATATATGACATCTTCTCCAAGAAATACCAGGTTTCCCCCTTCAAATAGGACCTTTTCACCCACTAATAGCAGGCCTCTCCCCCAAATTGGACAGTTTCTTCCAGACATGCCACATTTCTCCCAAATATATCACATCTTCTCCAAGAAATACCAGGTTTCCCCCTTCAAATAGGACCTTTTCACTCACTAATAGCAGGCTTCTCCCCAAAATAGGACAGTTTCTTCCAGAAATGCCAGATTTCTCCCAAATATATCACATCTTCTCCAAGAAATACCAGGTTTCCCCCTGGAAATAGGACCTTTTCACCCACAAATACCTCTTTTATCCCCAAAAGAGGACAGTTTCTCCCAGACATGCCACATTTCTCCCAAATATATCACATCTCCTTCAAGAAATACCAGCTTTCCCCCTTCAAATAGGACCTTTTCTCCCACAAATACCTCTTTTATCCCCAAAACAGGACACTTTCTTCCAGAATTGCCAGATTTCTCCCAAATATATCACATCTTCTCCAAGAAATACCAGGGTTCCCCCTTCAAATAGGACCTTTTCACCCACAAATACCTCTTTTATCCCCAAAATAGGACAGTTTCTTCCAGACATGCCACATTTCTCCCAAATAGATCACATCTTCACAAAGAAATACCAGGTTTCCCCCTTCAAATAGGACCTTTTCACCCACAAATACCTCTTTTATCCCCAAAAGAGGACAGTTTCTTCCAGAAATGGCACATTTCTGCCAAACATATCTCGTCTCCTCCAAGAAATACCAGGATTCCTCCTGAAATAGGAACTTTTCTCCCACAAATACCACCCTTCTCCCCCCAAATTGGACATTTTCTTCCAGACATAACACATTTCTCCCAAATAGATCACATCTTCTCCAAGAAATACCAGGTTTCCCCCTTCAAATAGGACCTTTTCACCCACAAGTACCTGTTTTATCCCCAAAAGAGGACAGTTTCTTCAAGAAATGCCACATTTCTCCCAAATATATCACATCTTCTCCAAGAAATACCAGCTTTCCCCCCTTGAAATAGGACCTTTTCACCCACAAATACCTCTTTTATCCCCAAAAGAGGACAGTTTCTTCCAGAAATGCCACATTTCTCCCAAATATATCACAACTCCTCCAAGAAATACCAGGTTTCCCCCTTGAATTAGGACCTTTTCTCCATGAAATACCTCTTTAATCCCCAAAAGAGGACACTTCCTTCCAGAAATGCCACCTTTCTCCCAAATATACCACATCTTCTCCAAGAAATACCAGGTTTCCCCCTTCAAATAGGACCTTTTCAACCACTAATACCTCTTTTATCCCCAAAAGAGGACAGTTTCTTCCAGACATGCCACATTTCTCCCAAATATATCACATCTTCTCCAAGAAATGCCAGGATTCCTCCTGAAATAGGAACTTCTCACCCAAAACTACCAGCCTTCTCCCCCCAAATTGGATATTTTCATCCAGAAAGGCCACATTTCTCCCAAATATATCACATCTTCTCCAAGAAAGACCAGGATTCCTCCTGAAATAGGACCTTCTCACCGAAAACTACCAGCCTTCTCCCCCCAAATTGGACATTACATTTCTCCCAAATAGATCACATCTTCTCCAAGAAATACCAGCTTTCCCCCTTCAAATAGGACCTTTCACCCACAAATACCTCTTTTATCCCCAAAATAGGACAGTTTCTTGCAGAAATGCCACATTTCTCCCAAATATATCACATCTTCTCCAAGAAATACCAGGTTTCCCCCTTCAAATAGGACCTTTTCACCCACAAATACCTCTTTTATCCCCAAAATAGAACAGTTTCTTCCAGAAATGGCACATTTTCCCCAAATATATCACATCTTCTCCAAGATATACCAGGATTTCCCCTTGAAATAGGACCTTATCACCCACAAATACCTGTTTTATCCCCAAAAGAGGACAGTTTCTTCCAGACATGCCGCATTTCTCCCAAATATATGACATCTTCTCCAAGAAATACCAGGTTTCCCCCCTCAAATAGGACCTTTTCACCCACTAATAGCAGGCTTCTCCCCCAAATTGGACAGTTTCTTCCAGACATGCCACATTTCTCCCAAATAGATCACATCTTCTCCAGGAAATACCAGGTTTTCCCCTTCAAATAGGACCTTTTCACCCACAAATACCTCTTTTATCCCCAAAAGAGGACATTTTCTTCCAGACATGCCACATTTCTCCCAAATATATCACATCTTCTCCAAGAAATACCAGGTTTTCCCCTGGAAATAGGACCTTTTCACCCACAAATACCTGTTCTATCCCCATAAGAGGACAGTTTCTTCCAGAAATGCCAGATTTCTCCAAAATAGATCACATCTTCTCCAAGAAATACCACGTTTTCCCCTTCAAATAGGACCTTTTCCCCAAAAAAAACCTCTTTTATCCCCAAAAGAGGACAGTTTCTTCCAGGAATGCCAGATTTCTCCCAAATATATCACATCTTCTCCAAGAAATACCAGGTTTCCCCCTTGAAATAGGACCTTTTCACCCACTAATATCAGGCTTCTCCCCAAAATAGGACAGTTTCTTCCAGAAATGCCAGATTTCTCCCAAATATATCACATCTTCTCCAAGAAATACCAGGTTTCCCCCTGGAAATAGGACCTTTTCACCCACAAATACCTCTTTTATCCCCAAAAGAGGACAGTTTCTTCCAGACATGCCACATTTCTCCCAAATATATCACATCTCCTTCAAGAAATACCAGCTTTCCCCCTTCAAATAGGACCTTTTCTCCCACAAATACCTCTTTTATCCCCAAAACAGGACACTTTCTTCCAGAATTGCCAGATTTCTCCCAAATATATCACATCTTCTCCAAGAAATACCAGGGTTCCCCCTTCAAATAGACCTTTTCACCCACAAATACCTCTTTTATCCCCAAAATAGGACAGTTTCTTCCAGACATGCCACATTTCTCCCAAATAGATCACATCTTCACAAAGAAATACCAGGTTTCCCCCTTCAAATAGGACCTTTTCACCCACAAATACCTCTTTTATCCCCAAAAGAGGACAGTTTCTTCCAGAAATGGCACATTTCTGCCAAACATATCTCGTCTCCTCCAAGAAATACCAGGATTCCTCCTGAAATAGGAACTTTTCTCCCACAAATACCACCCTTCTCCCCCAAATTGGACATTTTCTTCCAGACATGCCACATTTCTCCCAAATATATCACATCTTCTCCAAGAAATACATGGTTTTCCCCTGGAAATAGGACCTTTTCAACCACAAATACCTGTTCTATCCCATAAGAGGACATTTTCTTCCAGAAATGCCACATTTCTCCCAAATAGATCACATCTTCTCCAAGAAATACCAGGTTTCCCCCTTCAAATAGGACCTTTTCACCCACAAATACCTCTTTTATCCCCAAAAGAGGACAGTTTCTTCCAGACATGCCACATTTATCCCTAATAGATCACATCTTCTCCAAGAAATACCAGCTTTCCCCCTTCAAATAGGACCTTTTCTCCCACAAATACCTGTTTTATCCCCAAAATAGGACAGTTTCTTCCAGACATGCCACATTTCTCCCAAATATATCACATCTTCTCCAAGAAATACCAGGTTTCCCCCTGGAAATAGAACCTTTTCTCCCACAAATACCTTTTTTTTATCCCCAAAAGAGGACAGTTTCTTCCAGAAATTCCACATTTCTCCAAAATATATCACATCTTCTCCAAGAAATACCAGGTTTCCCCCTTCAAATAGGACCTTCTCACCCACAAATACCTGTTTTATCCCCAAAAGAGGACAGTTTCTTCAGAAATGCCACATTTCTCCCAAACATATCACATCTTCTCCAAGAAATACCACGTTTCCCCCTTCAAATAGGACCTTTTCACCCACAAATACCTCTTTTATCCCAAAAGAGGACAGTTTCTTCCAGAAATGCCACATTTCTCCCAAATATATCACATCTTCTCCAAGAAATGCCAGGATTCCTCCTGAAATAGGACCTTCTCACCCAAAACTACCAGCCTTCTCCCCCCAAATTGGATATTTTCATCCAGAAAGGCCACATTTCTCCCAAATATATCACATCTTCTCCAAGAAAGACCAGGATTCCTCCTGAAATAGGACCTTCTCACCGAAAACTACCAGCCTTCTCCCCCCAAATTGGACATTTTCTTCCAGAAAGGCCACATTTCTCCCAAATAGATCACATCTTCTCCAAGAAATACCA
>JASCYN010000149.1:16513377-16539019 GCA_030408155.1 Lophura swinhoii | reverse complement strand
CCTATTTTGGGGATAAAAGTGGTATTTGTGGGTGAAAAGGTCCTATTTGAAGGGGGAAACCTGTTATTTCTTGGAGAAGAGCTGATATATTTGGGAGAAATGTGGCATTTCTGGAAGAAACTGTCCTATTTGGGGGATAAAACAAGGATTTGTGGGTGAAAAGTTCCTATTTGAAGGGGGAACCCTGGTATTTCTTGGAGAAGATGTGATATATTTGGGAGAAATGTGGCATGTCAGGAAGAAACTGTCCTATTTTGGGGATAAAAGAGGTTTTTTTGGGGAAAAGGTCCTATTGGAAGGGGGTAACGTGGTATTTCTTGGAGAAGATGTGATCTATTTGGGAGAAATGTGGCATGTCTGGAAGAAACTGTCCTATTTGGGGAGAAGGGTGGTATGTGTGGGAGAAAAGTTCCTATTTCAGGAGGAATCCTGGTATTTCTTGGAGGAGATGTGATATGTTTGTAAGTAATGTGCCATCTCTGGAAGAAACTGTCCTCTTTTGGGGATAAAAGAGGTATTTGTGGGTGAAAAGGTCCTATTTGAAGGGGGAAACGTGGTATTTCTTGGAGAAGATGTGATCTATTTGGGAGAAATGTGGCATGTCAGGAAGAAACTGTCCTCTTTTGGGGATAAAAGAGGTATTTGTGGGTGAAAAGGTCCTATTTGAAGGGGGAAACCTGGTATTTCTTGGAGAAGATGTGATCTATTTGGGAGAAATGTGGCATGTCTGGAAGAAACTGTCCTCTTTAGGGGATAAAAGAGGTATTTGTGGGTGAAAAGGTCCTATTTGAAGGGGGAAACGTGGTATTTCTTGGAGAAGATGTGATATATTTGGGAGAAATGTGGCATTTCTGGAAGAAACTGTCCTATTTTGGGGATAAAAGAGGTATTTGTGGGTGAAAAGGTCCTATTTGAAGGGGGAAACCTGGTATTTCTTGGAGAAGATGTGATATGTTTGGGAGAAATGTGCCATTTCTGGAAGAAACTGTCCTATTTGGGGGGAGAAGTCTGGTATTTGTGGGAGAAAAGGTCCTATTTGAAGGGGGAAACCTGGTATTTCTTGGAGAAGATGTGATATATTTGGGAGGAATGTGGCATGTCTGGAAGAAACTGTCCTCTTTTGGGGATAAAAGAGGTATTTGTGGGTGAAAAGGTCCTATTTGAAGGGGGCAACGTGGTATTTCTTGGAGAAGATGAGATATATTTGGGAGAAATGTGGCCTTTCTGGAAGAAAGTGTCCTGTTTTGGGGATAAAAGAGGTATTTGTGGGTGAAAAGGTCCTATTTGAAGGGGAAAGCTGGTATTTCTTGGAGAAGATGTGATATATTTGGGAGAAATGTGGCATTTCTGGCAGAAAATGTCCAATTTGGGGGGAGAAGGCTGGTAGTTTTCGGTGAGAAGGTCCTATTTCAGGAGGAATCCTGGTATTTCTTGGAGAAGATGTGATATATTTGGGAGAAATGTGGCCTTTCTGGAAGAAAATGTCCAATTTTGGGGGAGACGGCTGGTAGTTTTGGGTGAGAAGGTCCTCTTTCAGGATGAATCCTGGCATTTCTTGGAGAAGATGTGATATATTTGGGAGAAATGTGGCATGTCTGGAAGAAACTGTCCTATTTTGGGGATAAAAGAGGTATTTGTGGGTGAAAAGGTCCTATTTGAAGGGGGAAAGCTGGTATTTCTTGGAGAAGATGTGATCTATTTGGGAGAAATGTGGCATTTCTGGAAGAAACTGTCCTCTTTTGGGGATAAAACAGGTATTTGTGGGAGAAAAGGTCCTATTTGAAGGGGGAATGCTGGTATTTCTTGAAGGAGATGTGATATATTTGGGAGAAATGTGCCATTTCTGGAAGAAACTGTCCTCTTTTGGGGATAAAAGAGGTATTTGTGGGTGAAAAGGTTCTATTTGAAGGGGGAAACCTGGTATTTCTTGGAGAAGATGTGATATATGTGGGAGAAATGTGGCATTTCTGGCAGAAACTGTCCTCTTTTGGGGATAAAACAGGTATTTGTGGGTGAAAAGGTCCTATTTGAAGGGGGAAACGTGGTATTTCTTGGAGAAGATGTGATCTATTTGATCTATTTGGGAGAAATGTGGCATTTCTGGAAGAAACTGTCTTCTTTTGGGGATAAAAGAGGTATTTGTGGGTGAAAAGTTCCTATTTGAAGGGGAAACCTGGTATTTCTTGGAGAAGATGATATATATTTGGGAGAAATATGGCATTTCTGGAAGAAACTGTCCTATTTTGGGGATAAAACAGGTATTGTGCGTGAAAAGGTCCTATTTGAAGGGGAAAGCTGGTAATTCTATGAGAAGATGTGATATATTTGGGAGAATGTGGCCTTCCTGGAAGAAACTGTCCTCTTTTGGGGATAAAACAGATATTTGTGGGTGAAAAGGTCCTATTTTGAACGTGGAAACGTGGTATTTCTTGGAGAAGATGTGATATATTTGGGAGAAATGTGGCATTTCTGGAAGAAAATGTCCTATTTGGGGGAGAAGGGTGGTATTTGTGGAGAAAAGTTCCTATTTCAGGAGGAATCCTGGTATTTCTTGGAGGAGATGTGATATGTTTGGGAGAAATGTGGCCTTTCTGGAAGAAACTGTCCTCTTTGGGATAAAAGAGGTATTTGTGGGTGAAAAGGTCCTGTTTGAAGGGGAAACCTGGTATTTCTTGGAGAAGATGTGATCTATTTGGGAGAAATGTGGCATGTCTGGAAGACACTGTCCTATTTTGGGGATAAAACAGGTATTTGTGGGAGAAAATTTCCTATTTGAAGGGGGAAACGTGGTATTTCTTGGAGAAGATGTGATCTATTTGGGAGAAATGTGGCATGTCTGGAAGAAACTGTCCTCTTTTGGGGATAAAAGAGGTATTTGTGGGTGAAAAGGTCCTATTGAAGGGGGAAAGCTGGTATTTCTTGGAGAAGATGTGATGTTTTTGGGAGAAATGTGGCATTTCTGGAAGAAAGTGTCCCTGTTTTGGGGATAAAACAGGTATTTGTGGGAGAAAAGGTCCTATTTGAAGGGGAATGCTGGTATTTCTTGAAGGAGATGTGATATATTTGGGAGAAATGTGCCATTTCTGGAAGAAACTGTCCTCTTTTGGGGATAAAAGAGGTATTTGTGGGTGAAAAGGTTCTATTTGAAGGGGGAAACCTGGTATTTCTTGGAGAAGATGTGATATATGTGGGAGAAATGTGGCATTTCTGGCAGAAACTGTCCTCTTTTGGGGATAAAACAGGTATTTGTGGGTGAAAAGGTCCTATTTGAAGGGGGAAACGTGGTATTTCTTGGAGAAGATGTGATCTATTTGGGAGAAATGTGGCATTTCTGGAAGAAACTGTCTTCTTTTGGGGATAAAAGAGGTATTTGTGGGTGAAAAGTTCCTATTTGAAGGGGGAAACCTGGTATTTCTTGGAGAAGATGAGATATATTTGGGAGAAATATGGCATTTCTGGAAGAAACTGTCCTATTTTGGGGATAAAACAGGTATTTGTGCGTGAAAAGGTCCTATTTGAAGGGGGAAAGCTGGTAATTCTATCAGAAGATGTGATATATTTGGGAGAAATGTGGCATTTCTGGAAGAAACTGTCCTCTTTTGGGGATAAAACAGGTATTTGTGGGTGAAAAGCTCCTATTTGAAGGGGGAAAGCTGGTATTTCTTGGAGAAGATGTGATATATGTGGGAGAAATGTGGCATTTCTGGCAGAAATTGTCCTCTTTTGGGGATAAAACAGGTATTTGTGGGTGAAAAGGTCCTATTTGAAGGGGGAAAGCTGGTATTTCTTGGAGAACATGTGGTATATTTGGGAGAAATGTGGCATTTCTGGAAGAAACTGTCCTATTTGGGGGGAGAAGGCTGGTATTTGTGGGAGAAGAGGTCCTATTTCAGGAGGAATCCTAGTATTTCTTGGAGAAGATGTGATCTATTTGGGAGAAATCTGGCATTTCTGGAAGAAACTGTCCTATTTTAGGGATAAAAGAGGTATCTGTGGGTGAAAAGGTCCTATTTGAAGGGGGAAACGTGGTATTTCTTGGAGAAGATGTGATATATTTGGGAGAAATGTGGCATTTCTGGAAGAAACTGTCCTCTTCTGGGGATAAAAGAGGTATTTGTGTGTGAAAAGGTCCTATTTGAAGGGGGAAAGCTGGTATTTCTTGGAGAAGATGTGATATATTTGGGAGAAATGTGGCCTTTCTGGAAGAAACTGTCCTCTTTTGGGGATAAAAGAGGTATTTGTGTGTGAAAAGGTCCTATTTGAAGGGGGAAACCTGGTATTTCTTGGAGAAGATGTGATATATTTGGGAGAAATGTGGCATTTCTGGATGAAACTGTCCTCTTCTGGGGATAAAAGAGGTATTTGTGGGTGATAAGGTCCTATTTGAAGGGGGAAAGCTGGTATTTCTTGGAGAAGATGTGATATGTTTGGGAGAAATGTGGCCTTTCTGGAATAAAATGTCCAATTTGGGGGGAGAAGGCTGGTAGTTTTGGGTGAGAAGGTCCTATTTCAGGAGGAATCCTGGTATTTCTTGGAGAAGATGTGATATATTTGGGAGAAATGTGTCCTTTCTGGAAGAAAATGTCCAATTTGGGGGGAGAAGGCTGGTAGTTTTGGGTGAGAAGGTCCTATTTCAGGAGGAATCCTGGCATTTCTTGGAGAAGATGTGATATGTTTGGGAGAAATGTGGCATTTCTGGAAGAAACTGTCCTCTTTTGGGGATAAAAGAGGTATTAGTGGTTGAAAGGGTCCTATTTGAAGGGGGAAAGCTGGTATTTCTTGGAGGAGATGTGATATGTTAGGGAGAAATGTGGCCTTTCTGGGAGAAACTGTCCACTTTTGGGGATAAAAGAGGTATTTCATGGAGAAAATGTCCTAATTTAAGGGGGAAACCTGGTATTTCTTGGCGGAGTTGTGATATATTTGGGAGAAATGTGGCATTTCTGCAAGAAACTGTCCTCTTTTGGGGATAAAAGTGGTATTTGTGGGTGAAAAGGTCCTATTTGAAGGGGGAAACCTGGTATTTCTTGGAGAAGATGTGATATATTTTGGAGAAATGTGGCATGTCTGTAAAAAACTGTCCTCTTTTGGGGATAAAAGAGGTATTAGTGGTTGAAAAGGTCCTATTTGAAGGGGGAAACGTGGTATTTCTTGGAGAAGATGTGATCTATTTAGGAGAAATGTGGCATTTCTGGAAGAAACTGTCCTCTTATGGGGATAGAACAGGTATTTGTGGGTGAAAAGGTCCTATTTGAAGGGGAAAACCTGGTATTTCTTGGAGAAGATGTGATATATTTTGGAGAAATGTGGCATGTCTGGAAGAAAATGTCCAGTTTGGGGGGAGAAGGGTGGTATTTGTGGGAGAAAAGTTCCTATTTCAGGAGGAATCCTGGTATTTCTTGGAGGAGATGTGATATGTTTGGGAGAAATGTGCCATTTCTGGAAGAAACTGTCCTCTTTTGGGGATAAAAGAGGTATTTGTGGGTGAAAAGGTCCTATTTGAAGGGGGAAACCTGGTATTTCTTGGAGAAGATGTGATCTATTTAAGAGAAATGTGGCATGTCTGGAAGAAACTGTCCTCTTTTAGGGATAAAACAGGTATTTGTGGGTGAAAAGGTCCTATTTGAAGGGGGAAAGCTGGTATTTCTTGGAGAAGCTGTGATCTATTTGGGAGAAATGTGGCATGTCTGGAAGAAACTGTCCTCTTTTGGGGATAAAAGAGGTATTAGTGGTTGAAAAGGTCCTATTTGAAGGGGGAAAGCTGGTATTTCTTGAAGGAGATGTGATATATTTGGGAGAAATGTGGCCTTTCTGGAAGAAACTGTCCTCTTTTGGGGGAGAAGCCTGCTATTAGTGGGTGAAAAGGTCCTATTTGAAGGGGGAAACCTGGTATTTCTTGGAGAAGATGTGATATATTTGGGAGAAATGTGGCATTTCTGGAAGAAACTTTCCTATTTTGGGGATAAAACAGGTATTTGTGGGTGAAAAGGTCCTATTTGAAGGGGGAAACCTGGTATTTCTTGGAGAAGATGTGATATGTTTGGGAGAAATGTGCCATTTCTGGAAGAAACTGTCGTATTTGGGGGGAGAAGTCTGGTATTTGTGGGAGAAAAGGTCCTATTTGAAGGGGGAAACCTGGTATTTCTTGGAGAAGATGTGATATATTTGGGAGAAATGTGGCATGTCTGGAAGAAACTGTCCTCTTTTGGGGATAAAAGAGGTATTTGTGGGTGAAAAGGTCCTATTGGAAGGGGGCAACGTGGTATTTCTTGGAGAAGATGAGATATATTTGGGAGAAATGTGGCCTTTCTGGAAGAAAGTGTCCTGTTTTGGGGATAAAAGAGGTATTTGTGGGTGAAAAGGTCCTATTTGAAGTGGGAAACCTGGTATTTCTTGGAAAAGATGTGATATATTTGGGAGAAATGTGGCATGTCAGGAAGAAAATGTCCAATTTGGGGGGAGAAGGCTAGTAGTTTTCGGTGAGAAGGTCCTATTTCAGGAGGAATCCTGGTATTTCTTGGAGAAGATGTGATATATTTGGGAGAAATCTGGCCTTTCTGGAAGAAAATTTCCAATTTTGGGGGAGACGGCTGGTAGTTTTGGGTGAGAAGGTCCTATTTCAGGAGGAATCCTGGCATTTCTTGGAGAAGATGTGATATATTTGGTAGAAATGTGGCATTTCTGGAAGAAACTGTCCTCTTTTGGGGATAAAAGAGGTATTTCATGGAGAAAAGGTCCTAATTGAAGGGGGAAACCTGGTATTTCTTGGAGAAGATGTGATCTGTTTAAGAGAAATGTGGCATTTCTGGAAGAAACTGTCCTATTTGGGGGGAGAAGGCTGGTATTTGTGGTAGAAAAGGTCCTCTTTCAGGAGGAATGCTGGTATTTCTTGGAGAAGATGTGATATGTTTGTGAGAAATGTGGCATGTCTGGAAGAAACTGTCCTCTTTTGGGGATAAAAGAGGTATTTGTGGGTGAAAAGGTCCTATTTGAAGGGGGAAACGTGGTATTTCTTGGAGAAGATGATATATATTTGGGAGAAATCAGGCATTTCTGGAAGAAACTGTCCTATTTTGGGGATAAAAGAATTTTTTGTGGGTGAAAAGGTCCTATTTGAAGGGGGAAACCCGGTATTTCTTGGAGAAAATGTGATATGTTTGGGAGAAATGTGGCATGTCAGGAAGAAACTGTCCTCTTTTGGGGATAAAAGTGGTATTTGTGGGTGAAAAGGTCCTATTTGAAGGGGGAAACCTGGTATTTCTTGGAGAAGATGTGATCTATTAGGGAGAAATGTGGCATTTCTGGAAGAAACTGTCCTATTTGGGGGATAAAACAAGTATTTGTGGGTCAAAAGTTCCTATTTGAAGGGGGAACCCTGGTATTTCTTGGAGAAGATGTGATATATTTGGGAGAAATGTGGCATGTCAGGAAGAAACTGTCCTCTTTTGGGGATAAAAGAGGTATTTGTGGGTGAAAAGGTCCTATTGGAAGGGGGTAACGTGGTATTTCTTGGAGAAGATGTGATATGTTTGGGAGAAATGTGGCATGTCTGGAAGAAACTGTCCTATTTGGGGGAGAAGGGTGGTATGTGTGGGAGAAAAGTTCCTATTTCAGGAGGAATCCTGGTATTTCTTGGAGGAGATGTGATATGTTTGTGAGAAATGTGCCATCTCTGGAAGAAACTGTCCTCTTTTGGGGATAAAAGAGGTATTTGTGGGTGAAAAGGTCCTATTTGAAGGGGGAAACGTGGTATTTCTTGGAGAAGATGTGATCTATTTGGGAGAAATGTGGCATTTCTGGAAGAAACTGTCCTATTTTGGAGATAAAACAGGTATTTGTGGGTGAAAAGGTCCTATTTGAAGGGGGAAACCTGGTATTTCTTGGAGAAGATGTGATCTATTTGGGAGAAATGTGGCATGTCTGGAAGAAACTGTCCTCTTTAGGGGATAAAAGAGGTATTTGTGGGTGAAAAGGTCCTATTTGAAGGGGGAAACGTGGTATTTCTTGGAGAAGATGTGATATATTTGGGAGAAATGTGGCATTTCTGGAAGAAACTGTCCTATTTTGGGGATAAAAGAGGTATTTGTGGGTGAAAAGGTCCTATTTGAAGGGGGAAACCTGGTATTTCTTGGAGAAGATGTGATATGTTTGGGAGAAATGTGCCATTTCTGGAAGAAACTGTCCTATTTGGGGGGAGAAGTCTGGTATTTGTGGGAGAAAAGGTCCTATTTGAAGGGGGAAACCTGGTATTTCTTGGAGAAGATGTGATATATTTGGGAGGAATGTGGCATGTCTGGAAGAAACTGTCCTCTTTTGGGGATAAAACAGGTATTTGTGGGTGAAAAGGTCCTATTGGAAGGGGGCAACGTGGTATTTCTTGGAGAAGATGATATATATTTGGGAGAAATCAGGCATGTCAGGAAGAAACTGTCCTATTTTGGGGATAAAAGAATTTTTTGTGGGTGAAAAGGTCCTATTTGAAGGGGGAAACCCGGTATTTCTTGGAGAAAATGTGATATGATTGGGAGAAATGTGGCATGTCAGGAAGAAACTGTCCTATTTTGGGGATAAAAGTGGTATTTGTGGGTGAAAAGGTCCTATTTGAAGGGGGAAACCTGGTATTTCTTGGAGAAGATGTGATATATTTGGGAGAAATGTGGCATTTCTGGAAGAAACTGTCCTATTTGGGGGATAAAACAAGGATTTGTGGGTGAAAAGTTCCTATTTGAAGGGGGAACCCTGGTATTTCTTGGAGAAGATGTGATATATTTGGGAGAAATGTGGCATGTCAGGAAGAAACTGTCCTATTTTGGGGATAAAAGAGGTTTTTTTGGGGAAAAGGTCCTATTGGAAGGGGGTAACGTGGTATTTCTTGGAGAAGATGTGATATATTTGGGAGAAATGTGGCATGTCTGGAAGAAACTGTCCTATTTGGGGGAGAAGGGTGGTATGTGTGGGAGAAAAGTTCCTATTTCAGGAGGAATCCTGGTATTTCTTGGAGGAGATGTGATATGTTTGTAAGTAATGTGCCATCTCTGGAAGAAACTGTCCTCTTTTGGGGATAAAAGAGGTATTTGTGGGTGAAAAGGTCCTATTTGAAGGGGGAAACGTGGTATTTCTTGGAGAAGATGTGATCTATTTGGGAGAAATGTGGCATGTCAGGAAGAAACTGTCCTCTTTTGGGGATAAAAGAGGTATTTGTGGGTGAAAAGGTCCTATTTGAAGGGGGAAACCTGGTATTTCTTGGAGAAGATGTGATCTATTTGGGAGAAATGTGGCATGTCTGGAAGAAACTGTCCTCTTTAGGGGATAAAAGAGGTATTTGTGGGTGAAAAGGTCCTATTTGAAGGGGGAAACGTGGTATTTCTTGGAGAAGATGTGATATATTTGGGAGAAATGTGGCATTTCTGGAAGAAACTGTCCTATTTTGGGGATAAAAGAGGTATTTGTGGGTGAAAAGGTCCTATTTGAAGGGGGAAACCTGGTATTTCTTGGAGAAGATGTGATATGTTTGGGAGAAATGTGCCATTTCTGGAAGAAACTGTCCTATTTGGGGGGAGAAGTCTGGTATTTGTGGGAGAAAAGGTCCTATTTGAAGGGGGAAACCTGGTATTTCTTGGAGAAGATGTGATATATTTGGGAGGAATGTGGCATGTCTGGAAGAAACTGTCCTCTTTTGGGGATAAAAGAGGTATTTGTGGGTGAAAAGGTCCTATTTGAAGGGGGAAACCTGGTATTTCTTGGAGAAGATGAGATATATTTGGGAGAAATGTGGCCTTTCTGGAAGAAAGTGTCCTGTTTTGGGGATAAAAGAGGTATTTGTGGGTGAAAAGGTCCTATTTGAAGGGGGAAAGCTGGTATTTCTTGGAGAAGATGTGATATATTTGGGAGAAATGTGGCATTTCTGGCAGAAAATGTCCAATTTGGGGGGAGAAGGCTGGTAGTTTTCGGTGAGAAGGTCCTATTTCAGGAGGAATCCTGGTATTTCTTGGAGAAGATGTGATATATTTGGGAGAAATGTGGCCTTTCTGGAAGAAAATGTCCAATTTTGGGGGAGACGGCTGGTAGTTTTGGGTGAGAAGGTCCTCTTTCAGGATGAATCCTGGCATTTCTTGGAGAAGATGTGATATATTTGGGAGAAATGTGGCATGTCTGGAAGAAACTGTCCTATTTTGGGGATAAAAGAGGTATTTGTGGGTGAAAAGGTCCTATTTGAAGGGGGAAAGCTGGTATTTCTTGGAGAAGATGTGATCTATTTGGGAGAAATGTGGCATTTCTGGAAGAAACTGTCCTCTTTTGGGGATAAAACAGGTATTTGTGGGAGAAAAGGTCCTATTTGAAGGGGGAATGCTGGTATTTCTTGAAGGAGATGTGATATATTTGGGAGAAATGTGCCATTTCTGGAAGAAACTGTCCTCTTTTGGGGATAAAAGAGGTATTTGTGGGTGAAAAGGTTCTATTTGAAGGGGGAAACCTGGTATTTCTTGGAGAAGATGTGATATATGTGGGAGAAATGTGGCATTTCTGGCAGAAACTGTCCTCTTTTGGGGATAAAAGAGGTATTTGTGGGTGAAAAGGTCCTATTTGAAGGGGGAAACGTGGTATTTCTTGGAGAAGATGTGATCTATTTGGGAGAAATGTGGCATTTCTGGAAGAAACTGTCTTCTTTTGGGGATAAAAGAGGTATTTGTGGGTGAAAAGTTCCTATTTGAAGGGGGAAACCTGGTATTTCTTGGAGAAGATGATATATATTTGGGAGAAATATGGCATTTCTGGAAGAAACTGTCCTATTTTGGGGATAAAACAGGTATTTGTGCGTGAAAAGGTCCTATTTGAAGGGGGAAAGCTGGTAATTCTATGAGAAGATGTGATATATTTGGGAGAAATGTGGCCTTCCTGGAAGAAACTGTCCTCTTTTGGGGATAAAACAGATATTTGTGGGTGAAAAGGTCCTATTTGAACGTGGAAACGTGGTATTTCTTGGAGAAGATGTGATATATTTGGGAGAAATGTGGCATTTCTGGAAGAAAATGTCCTATTTGGGGGGAGAAGGGTGGTATTTGTGGGAGAAAAGTTCCTATTTCAGGAGGAATCCTGGTATTTCTTGGAGGAGATGTGATATGTTTGGGAGAAATGTGGCCTTTCTGGAAGAAACTGTCCTCTTTTGGGGATAAAAGAGGTATTTGTGGGTGAAAAGGTCCTGTTTGAAGGGGGAAACCTGGTATTTCTTGGAGAAGATGTGATCTATTTGGGAGAAATGTGGCATGTCTGGAAGACACTGTCCTATTTTGGGGATAAAACAGGTATTTGTGGGAGAAAATTTCCTATTTGAAGGGGGAAACGTGGTATTTCTTGGAGAAGATGTGATCTATTTGGGAGAAATGTGGCATGTCTGGAAGAAACTGTCCTCTTTTGGGGATAAAAGAGGTATTTGTGGGTGAAAAGGTCCTATTTGAAGGGGGAAAGCTGGTATTTCTTGGAGAAGATGTGATGTTTTTGGGAGAAATGTGGCATTTCTGGAAGAAAGTGTCCTGTTTTGGGGATAAAACAGGTATTTGTGGGAGAAAAGGTCCTATTTGAAGGGGGAATGCTGGTATTTCTTGAAGGAGATGTGATATATTTGGGAGAAATGTGCCATTTCTGGAAGAAACTGTCCTCTTTTGGGGATAAAAGAGGTATTTGTGGGTGAAAAGGTTCTATTTGAAGGGGGAAACCTGGTATTTCTTGGAGAAGATGTGATATATGTGGGAGAAATGTGGCATTTCTGGCAGAAACTGTCCTCTTTTGGGGATAAAACAGGTATTTGTGGGTGAAAAGGTCCTATTTGAAGGGGGAAACGTGGTATTTCTTGGAGAAGATGTGATCTATTTGGGAGAAATGTGGCATTTCTGGAAGAAACTGTCTTCTTTTGGGGATAAAAGAGGTATTTGTGGGTGAAAAGTTCCTATTTGAAGGGGGAAAGCTGGTATTTCTTGGAGAAGATGAGATATATTTGGGAGAAATATGGCATTTCTGGAAGAATCTGTCCTATTTTGGGGATAAAACAGGTATTTGTGCGTGAAAAGGTCCTATTTGAAGGGGGAAAGCTGGTAATTCTATCAGAAGATGTGATATATTTGGGAGAAATGTGGCATTTCTGGAAGAAACTGTCCTCTTTTGGGGATAAAACAGGTATTTGTGGGTGAAAAGCTCCTATTTGAAGGGGGAAAGCTGGTATTTCTTGGAGAAGATGTGATATATGTGGGAGAAATGTGGCATTTCTGGCAGAAATTGTCCTCTTTTGGGGATAAAACAGGTATTTGTGGGTGAAAAGGTCCTATTTGAAGGGGGAAAGCTGGTATTTCTTGGAGAACATGTGGTATATTTGGGAGAAAAATGGCATTTCTGGAAGAAACTGTCCTATTTGGGGGGAGAAGGCTGGTATTTGAGGGAGAAGAGGTCCTATTTCAGGAGGAATCCTAGTATTTCTTGGAGAAGATGTGATCTATTTGGGAGAAATCTGGCATTTCTGGAAGAAACTGTCCTATTTTAGGGATAAAAGAGGTATCTGTGGGTGAAAAGGTCCTATTTGAAGGGGGAAACGTGGTATTTCTTGGAGAAGATGTGATATATTTGGGAGAAATGTGGCATTTCTGGAAGAAACTGTCCTCTTCTGGGGATAAAAGAGGTATTTGTGTGTGAAAAGGTCCTATTTGAAGGGGGAAAGCTGGTATTTCTTGGAGAAGATGTGATATATTTGGGAGAAATGTGGCCTTTCTGGAAGAAACTGTCCTCTTTTGGGGATAAAAGAGGTATTTGTGTGTGAAAAGGTCCTATTTGAAGGGGGAAACCTGGTATTTCTTGGAGAAGATGTGATATATTTGGGAGAAATGTGGCATTTCTGGATGAAACTGTCCTCTTCTGGGGATAAAAGAGGTATTTGTGGGTGATAAGGTCCTATTTGAAGGGGGAAAGCTGGTATTTCTTGGAGAAGATGTGATATGTTTGGGAGAAATGTGGCCTTTCTGGAATAAAATGTCCAATTTGGGGGGAGAAGGCTGGTAGTTTTGGGTGGGAAGGTCCTATTTCAGGAGGAATCCTGGTATTTCTTGGAGAAGATGTGATATATTTGGGAGAAATGTGTCCTTTCTGGAAGAAAATGTCCAATTTGGGGGGAGAAGGCTGGTAGTTTTGGGTGAGAAGGTCCTATTTCAGGAGGAATCCTGGCATTTCTTGGAGAAGATGTGATATATTTGGTAGAAATGTGTCCTTTCTGGAAGAAACTGTCCTCTTTTGGGGATAAAAGAGGTATTAGTGGTTGAAAGGGTCCTATTTGAAGGGGGAAAGCTTGTATTTCTTGGAGGAGATGTGATATGTTAGGGAGAAATGTGGCCTTTCTGGGAGAAACTGTCCACTTTTGGGATAAAAGAGGTATTTCATGGAGAAAATGTCCTAATTTAAGGGGGAAACCTGGTATTTCTTGGCGGAGTTGTGATATATTTGGGAGAAATGTGGCATTTCTGCAAGAAACTGTCCTCTTTTGGGGATAAAAGTGGTATTTGTGGGTGAAAAGGTCCTATTTGAAGGGGGAAACCTGGTATTTCTTGGAGAAGATGTGATCTATTTGGGAGAAATGTGGCATGTCTGGAAAAAACTGTCCTCTTTTGGGGATAAAAGAGGTATTAGTGGTTGAAAAGGTCCTATTTGAAGGGGGAAACGTGGTATTTCTTGGAGAAGATGTGATCTATTTAGGAGAAATGTGGCATTTCTGGAAGAAACTGTCCTCTTATGGGGATAGAACAGGTATTTGTGGGTGAAAAGGTCCTATTTGAAGGGGAAAACCTGGTATTTCTTGGAGAAGATGTGATATATTTTGGAGAAATGTGGCATGTCTGGAAGAAAATGTCCAGTTTGGGGGGAGAAGGGTGGTATTTGTGGGAGAAAAGTTCCTATTTCAGGAGGAATCCTGGTATTTCTTGGAGGAGATGTGATATGTTTGGGAGAAATGTGCCATTTCTGGAAGAAACTGTCCTCTTTTGGGGATAAAAGAGGTATTTGTGGGTGAAAAGGTCCTATTTGAAGGGGGAAACCTGGTATTTCTTGGAGAAGATGTGATGTATTTGGGAGAAATGTGGCATGTCTGGAAGAAACTGTCCTCTTTTAGGGATAAAACAGGTATTTGTGGGTGAAAAGGTCCTATTTGAAGGGGGAAAGCTGGTATTTCTTGGAGAAGATGTGATCTATTTGGGAGAAATGTGGCATGTCTGGAAGAAACTGTCCTGTTTTGGGGATAAAAGAGGTATTAGTGGTTGAAAAGGTCCTATTTGAAGGGGGAAACCTGGTATTTCTTGAAGGAGATGTGATATATTTGGGAGAAATGTGGCCTTTCTGGAAGAAACTGTCCTCTTTTGGGGGAGAAGCCTGCTATTAGTGGGTGAAAAGGTCCTATTTGAAGGGGGAAACCTGGTATTTCTTGGAGAAGATGTGATATATTTGGGAGAAATGTGGCATTTCTGGAAGAAACTTTCCTATTTTGGGGATAAAACAGGTATTTGTGGGTGAAAAGGTCCTATTTGAAGGGGGAAACCTGGTATTTCTTGGAGAAGATGTGATATGTTTGGGAGAAATGAGCCATTTCTGGAAGAAACTGTCGTATTTGGGGGGAGAAGTCTGGTATTTGTGGGAGAAAAGTTCCTATTTGAAGGGGGAAACCTTGTATTTCTTGGAGAAGATGTGATCTATTTGGGAGAAATGTGGCATGTCTGGAAGAAACTGTCCTCTTATGGGGATAAAAGAGGTATTTGTGGGTGAAAAGGTCCTATTGGAAGGGGGCAACGTGGTATTTCTTGGAGAAGATGAGATATATTTGGGAGAAATGTGGCCTTTCTGGAAGAAAGTGTCCTGTTTTGGGGATAAAAGAGGTATTTGTGGGTGAAAAGGTCCTATTTGAAGTGGGAAACCTGGTATTTCTTGGAGAAGATGTGATATATTTGGGAGAAATGTGGCATGTCAGGAAGAAAATGTCCAATTTGGGGGGAGAAGGCTAGTAGTTTTCGGTGAGAAGGTCCTATTTCAGGAGGAATCCTGGTATTTCTTGGAGAAGATGTGATATATTTGGGAGAAATCTGGCCTTTCTGGAAGAAAATTTCCAATTTGTGGGGAGACGGCTGGTAGTTTTGGGTGAGAAGGTCCTATTTCAGGAGGAATCCTGGCATTTCTTGGAGAAGATGTGATATATTTGGGAGAAATGTGGCATTTCTGGAAGAAACTGTCCTCTTTTGGGGATAAAAGAGGTATTTCATGGAGAAAAGGTCCTAATTGAAGGGGGAAACCTGGTATTTCTTGGAGAAGATGTGATCTGTTTAAGAGAAATGTGGCATTTCTGGAAGAAACTGTCCTATTTGGGGGGAGAAGGCTGGTATTTGTGGTAGAAAAGGTCCTCTTTCAGGAGGAATGCTGGTATTTCTTGGAGAAGATGTGATATGTTTGTGAGAAATGTGGCATGTCTGGAAGAAACTGTCCTCTTTTGGGGATAAAAGAGGTATTTGTGGGTGAAAAGGTCCTATTTGAAGGGGGAAACGTGGTATTTCTTGGAGAAGATGATATATATTTGGGAGAAATGTGGCATTTCTGGAAGAAACTGTCCTCTTTTGGGGATAAAAGAATTTTTTGTGGGTGAAAAGGTCCTATTTGAAGGGGGAAACCCGGTATTTCTTGGAGAAAATGTGATATGTTTGGGAGAAATGTGGCATGTCAGGAAGAAACTGTCCTATTTTGGGGATAAAAGTGGTATTTGTGGGTGAAAAGGTCCTATTTGAAGGGGGAAACCTGGTATTTCTTGGAGAAGATGTGATATATTTTGGAGAAATGTGGCATGTCAGGAAGAAACTGTCCTATTTGGGGGATAAAACAAGTATTTGTGGGTGAAAAGTTCCTATTTGAAGGGGGAACCCTGGTATTTCTTGGAGAAGATGTGATATATTTGGGAGAAATGTGGCATGTCAGGAAGAAACTGTCCTCTTTTGGGGATAAAAGAGGTATTTGTGGGTGAAAAGGTCCTATTGGAAGGGGGTAACGTGGTATTTCTTGGAGAAGATGTGATATATTTGGGAGAAATGTGGCATGTCTGGAAGAAACTGTCCTATTTGGGGGAGAAGGGTGGTATGTGTGGGAGAAAAGTTCCTATTTCAGGAGGAATCCTGGTATTTCTTGGAGGAGATGTGATATATTTGGGAGAAATGTGCCATCTCTGGAAGAAACTGTCCTCTTTTGGGAATAAAAGAGGTATTTGTGGGTGAAAAGGTCCTATTTGAAGGGGGAAACGTGGTATTTCTTGGAGAAGATGTGATCTATTTGGGAGAAATGTGGCATTTCTGGAAGAAACTGTCCTATTTTGGAGATAAAACAGGTATTTGTGGGTGAAAAGGTCCTATTTGAAGGGGGAAACGTGGTATTTCTTGGAGAAGATGTGATCTATTTGGGAGAAATGTGGCATGTCTGGAAGAAACTGTCCTCTTTTGGGGATAAAAGAGGTATTTGTGGGTGAAAAGGTCCTATTTGAAGGGGGAAACGTGGTATTTCTTGGAGAAGATGTGATCTATTTGGGAGAAATGTGGCATTTCTGGAAGAAACTGTCCTATTTTGGGGATAAAAGAGGTATTTGTGGGTGAAAAGGTCCTATTTGAAGGGGGAAACCTGGTATTTCTTGGAGAAGATGTGATATGTTTGGGAGAAATGTGCCATTTCTGGAAGAAACTGTCCTATTTGGGGGGAGAAGTCTGGTATTTGTGGGAGAAAAGGTCCTATTTGAAGGGGGAAACCTGGTATTTCTTGGAGAAGATGTGATATATTTGGGAGGAATGTGGCATGTCTGGAAGAAACTGTCCTCTTTTGGGGATAAAAGAGGTATTTGTGGGTGAAAAGGTCCTATTGGAAGGGGGCAACGTGGTATTTCTTGGAGAAGATGATATATATTTGGGAGAAATCAGGCATTTCTGGAAGAAACTGTCCTATTTTGGGGATAAAAGAATTTTTTGTGGGTGAAAAGGTCCTATTTGAAGGGGGAAACCCGGTATTTCTTGGAGAAAATGTGATATGATTGGGAGAAATGTGGCATGTCAGGAAGAAACTGTCCTATTTTGGGGATAAAAGTGGTATTTGTGGGTGAAAAGGTCCTATTTGAAGGGGGAAACCTGGTATTTCTTGGAGAAGATGTGATATATTTGGGAGAAATGTGGCATTTCTGGAAGAAACTGTCCTATTTGGGGGATAAAACAAGGATTTGTGGGTGAAAAGTTCCTATTTGAAGGGGGAACCCTGGTATTTCTTGGAGAAGATGTGATATATTTGGGAGAAATGTGGCATGTCAGGAAGAAACTGTCCTATTTTGGGGATAAAAGAGGTTTTTTTGGGGAAAAGGTCCTATTGGAAGGGGGTAACGTGGTATTTCTTGGAGAAGATGTGATATATTTGGGAGAAATGTGGCATGTCTGGAAGAAACTGTCCTATTTTAGGGATAAAAGAGGTATTTGTGGGTGAAAAGGTCCTATTTGAAGGGGGTAACGTGGTATTTCTTGGAGGAGATGTGATATGTTTGTAAGTAATGTGCCATCTCTGGAAGAAACTGTCCTCTTTTGGGGATAAAAGAGGTATTTGTGGGTGAAAAGGTCCTATTTGAAGGGGGAAACGTGGTATTTCTTGGAGAAGATGTGATCTATTTGGGAGAAATGTGGCATGTCAGGAAGAAACTGTCCTCTTTTGGGGATAAAAGAGGTATTTGTGGGTGAAAAGGTCCTATTTGAAGGGGGAAACCTGGTATTTCTTGGAGAAGATGTGATCTATTTGGGAGAAATGTGGCATGTCTGGAAGAAACTGTCCTCTTTAGGGGATAAAAGAGGTATTTGTGGGTGAAAAGGTCCTATTTGAAGGGGGAAACGTGGTATTTCTTGGAGAAGATGTGATATATTTGGGAGAAATCAGGCATTTCTGGAAGAAACTGTCCTATTTTGGGGATAAAAGAGGTATTTGTGGGTGAAAAGGTCCTATTTGAAGGGGGAAACCTGGTATTTCTTGGAGAAGATGTGATATGTTTGGGAGAAATGTGCCATTTCTGGAAGAAACTGTCCTATTTGGGGGGAGAAGTCTGGTATTTGTGGGAGAAAAGGTCCTATTTGAAGGGGGAAACCTGGTATTTCTTGGAGAAGATGTGATATATTTGGGAGGAATGTGGCATGTCTGGAAGAAACTGTCCTCTTTTGGGGATAAAAGAGGTATTTGTGGGTGAAAAGGTCCTATTGGAAGGGGGCAACGTGGTATTTCTTGGAGAAGATGAGATATATTTGGGAGAAATGTGGCCTTTCTGGAAGAAAGTGTCCTGTTTTGGGGATAAAAGAGGTATTTGTGGGTGAAAAGGTCCTATTTGAAGGGGGAACCCTGGTATTTCTTGGAGAAGATGTGATATATTTGGGAGAAATGTGGCATTTCTGGCAGAAAATGTCCAATTTGGGGGGAGAAGGCTGGTAGTTTTCGGTGAGAAGGTCCTATTTCAGGAGGAATCCTGGTATTTCTTGGAGAAGATGTGATATATTTGGGAGAAATGTGGCCTTTCTGGAAGAAAATGTCCAATTTTGGGGGAGACGGCTGGTAGTTTTGGGTGAGAAGGTCCTCTTTCAGGATGAATCCTGGCATTTCTTGGAGAAGATGTGATATATTTGGGAGAAATGTGGCATTTCTGGGAGAAACTGTCCTCTTTTGGGGATAAAAGAGGTATTTCATGGAGAAAAGGTCCTAATTGAAGGGGGAAACCTGGTATTTCTTGGAGAAGATGTGATCTATTTAAGAGAAATGTGGCATGTCTGGAAGAAACTGTCCTATTTGGGGGGAGAAGGCTGGTATTTGTGGTAGAAAATGTCCTCTTTCAGGAGGAATCCTGGTATTTCTTGGAGAAGATGTGATATATTTGGGAGAAATGTGGCATGTCTGGGAGAAACTGTCCTCTTTTGGGGATAAAAGAGGTATTTGTGGGTGAAAAGGTCCTATTTGAAGGGGGAAACGTGGTATTTCTTGGAGAAGATGATATATATTTGGGAGAAATCAGGCATTCCTGGAAGAAACTGTCCTATTTTGGGGATAAAAGAATTTTTTGTGGGTGAAAAGGTCCTATTTGAAGGGGGAAAGCTGGTATTTCTTGGAGAAGATGTGATATGTTTGGGAGAAATGTGGCCTTTCTGGAAGAAACTGTCCTATTTTGGGGATAAAAGTGGTATTTGTGGGTGAAAAGGTCCTATTTGAAGGGGGAAACCTGGTATTTCTTGGAGAAGATGTGATATATTTGGGAGAAATGTGGCATTTCTGGAAGAAACTGTCCTATTTGGGGGATAAAAAAAGTATTTGTGGGTGAAAAGTTCCTATTTGAAGGGGGAACCCTGGTATTTCTTGGAGAAGATGTGATATATTTGGGAGAAATGTGGCATGTCTGGAAGAAACTGTCCTATTTTGGGGATAAAAGAGGTTTTTTTGGGGAAAAGGTCCTATTGGAAGGGGGTAACGTGGTATTTCTTGGAGAAGATGTGATATATTTGGGAGAAATGTGGCATGTCTGGAAGAATCAGTCCTATTTGGGGGAGAAGGGTGGTATTTGTGGGAGAAAAGTTCGTATTTCAGGAGGAATCCTGGTATTTCCTGGAGGAGATGTGATATATTTGGGAGAAATGTGGCCTTTCTGGAAGAAAATGTCCTCTTTTGGGCATAAAACAGGTATTTGTGGGTGAAAATGTCCTATTTGAAGGGGGAAACCTGGCATTTCTTGGAGAAGATGTGCTATGTTTGGGAGAAATGTGGCATTTCTGGAAGAAACTGTCCTCTTTTGGGGATAAAACAGGTATTTGTGGGTGAAAAGGTCCTATTTCAAGGGGAAACCCTGGTATTTCTTGGAGAAGCTGTGATCTATTTGGGAGAAATGTGGCATGTCTGGAAGAAACTGTCCTCTTTTGGGGATAAAAGAGGTATTTGTGGGTGAAAAGGTCCTATTTGAAGGGGGAAAGCTGGTATTTCTTGGAGAAGATGTGCTATATTTGGGAGAAATGTGGCATTTCTGGAAGAAACTGTCCTATTTTGGGGATAAAAGAATTTTTTGTGGGTGAAAAGTTCCTAATTCAAGGGGGAAACCTGGTATTTCTTGGAGAAGATGTGATATGTTTGGGAGAAATGTGGCCTTTCTGGAAGAAACTGTCCTCTTTTGGGGATAAAAGTGGTATTTGTGGGTGAAAAGGTCGTATTTGAAGGGGGAACCCTGTTATTTCTTGGAGAAGATGTGATATATTTGGGAGAAATGTGGCATGTCAGGAAGAAACTGTCCTATTTGGGGGGAGAAGGCTGGTATTTGAGGGAGAAAATGTCCTCTATCAGGAGGAATCCTGGTATTTCTTGGAGAAGATGTGATCTATTTGGGAGAAATGTGGCATGTCTGGAAGAAACTGTCCTCTTCTGGGGATAAAAGAGGTATTTGTGGGTGAAAAGGTCCTATTTGAAGGGGGAAACCTGGTATTTCTTGGAGAAGATGTGATATATTTGGGAGAAATCAGGCATTTCTGGAAGAAACTGTCCTCTTTTGGGGATAAAACAGGTATTTGTGGGTGAAAAGGTCCTATTTGAAGGGGGAAAGCTGGTAATTCTATGAGAAGATGTGATATATTTGGGAGAAATGTGGCATGTCAGGAAGAAACTGTCCTATTTTGGGGATAAAAGAGGTATTTGTGGGTGAAAAGGTCGTATTTGAAGGGGGAAACGTAGCATTTCTTGGAGAAGATGTGATATATTTGGGAGAAATGTGGCATTTCTGGAAGAAACTGTCGTATTTTGGGGATAAAAGAGGTATTTGTGGGTGAAAAGGTCGTATTTGAAGGGGGAAACGTGGCATTTCTTGGAGAAGATGTGATATATTTGGGAGAAATGTGGCATTTCTGGAAGAAACTGTCCTCTTTTGGGGATAAAAGAGGTATTTGTGGGTGAAAAGGTCATATTTGAAGGGGGAAACGTGGCATTTCTTGGAGAAGATGTGATATATTTGGGAGAAATGTGGCATGTCTGGAAGAAACTGTCCTCTTTTGGGGATAAAACAGGTACTTGTGGGTGAAAAGGTCCTATTTGAAGGGGGAAACCTGGTATTTCTTGGAGAAGATGTGGTATATTTGGGAGAAATGTGGCATGTCTGGAAGAAACTGTCCTCTTTTGGGGATAAAAGAGGTATTTGTGGGTGAAAAGGTCGTATTTGAAGGGGGAAACCTGGTATTTCTTGGAGACGATGTGATCTATTTGGGAGAAATGTGGCCTTTCTGGAAGAAACTGTCCTATTTGGGGGGAGAAGTCTGGTATTTGTGGGAGAAAAGGTCCTATTTGAAGGGGGAAAGCTGGTATTTCTTGGAGAAGATGTGATATATTTGGGAGGAATGTGTCATGTCTGGAAGAAACTGTCCTCTTTTGGGGATAAAAGAGGTATTTGTGGGTGAAAAAGTCCTATTGGAAGGGGGTAACGTGGTATTTCTTGGAGAAGATGAGATATATTTGGGAGAAATGTGGCATTTCTGGAAGAAACTGTCCTCTTCTGGGGATAAAAGAGGTATTTGTGCTTGAAAAGGTCCTATTTGAAGGGGGAAAGCTGGTAATTCTATGAGAAGATGTGATATATTTGGGAGAAAAGTGGCATTTCTGGAAGAAAATGTCCAATTTGGTGGGAGAAGGCTGGTAGTTTTCGGTGAGAAGGTCCTATTTCAGGAGGAATCCTGGTATTTCTTGGAGAAGATGTGATATATTTGGGAGAAATGTGGCCTTTCTGGAAGAAAATGTCCAATTTTGGGGGAGACGGCTGGTAGTTTTGGGTGAGAAGGTCCTCTTTCAGGATGAATCCTGGCATTTCTTGGAGAAGATGTGATATATTTGGGAGAAATGTGGCATTTCTGGAAGAAACTGTCCTCTTTTGGGGATAAAAGAGGTATTTCATGGAGAAAAGGTCCTAATTGAAGTGGGAAACCTGGTATTTCTTGGAGAAGATGTGATCTATTTAAGAGAAATGTGGCATTTCTGGAAGAAACTGTCCTATTTGGGGGGAGAAGGCTGGTATTTGTGGTAGAAAAGGTCCTCTTTCAGGAGGAATCCTGGTATTTCTTGGAGAAGATGTGATATATTTGGGAGAAATGTGGCATGTCTGGAAGAAACTGTCCTCTTTTGGGGATAAAAGAGGTATTTGTGGGTGAAAAGGTCCTATTTGAAGGGGGAAACCTGGTATTTCTTGGAGAAGATGATATATATTTGGGAGAAATCAGGCATTTCTGGAAGAAACTGTCCTATTTTGGGGATAAAAGAATTTTTTGTGGGTGAAAAGGTCCTATTTGAAGGGGGAAACCCGGTATTTCTTGGAGAAAATGTGATATGTTTGGGAGAAATGTGGCATGTCAGGAAGAAACTGTCCTATTTTGGGGATAAAAGTGGTATTTGTGGGTGAAAAGGTCCTATTTGAAGGGGGAAACCTGGTATTTCTTGGAGAAGATGTGATATATTTGGGAGAAATGTGGCATTTCTGGAAGAAACTGTCCTATTTTGGGGATAAAACAGGTATTTGTGGGTGAAAACGTTGTATTTGAAGGGGGAAACCTGGTATTTCTTGGAGAAGATGTGATATATTTGGGAGAAATGTGGCCTTTCTGGAAGAAACTGTCCTATTTTGGGGATAAAAGAGGTATTTGTGGGTGAAAAGGTCCTATTTGAAGGGGGAAACCTGGTATTTCTTGGAGAAGATGCGATATATTTGGGAGAAATGTGGCATGTCTGGAAGAAAATGTCCAATTTGGGGGGAGAAGGCTGGTAGTTATCGGTGAGAAGGTCCTATTTCAGGAGGAATCCTGGCATTTCTTGGCGAAGATGTGATATATTTGGGAGAAATCTGGCCTTTCTGGAAGAAAATGTCCAATTTGGGGGGAGAAGGCTGGTAGTTTTAGGTGAGAAGGTCCTATTTCAGGTTGAATCCTGGCATTTGTTGGAGAAGATGTGCTATATTTGGGAGAAATGTGGCATTTCTGGAAGAAACTGTCCTCTTTTGGGGATAAAAGTGGTATTAGTGGTTGATAAGGTCCTATTTGAAGGGGGAACCCTAGTATTTCTTGGAGAAGATGTGATATATTTGGGAGAAAATGTGTCATGTCTGGAAGAAACTGTCCACTTTTGGGGATAAAAGAGGTATTTCATGGAGAAAAGGTCCTAATTGAAGGGGGAAACCTGGTATTTCTTGGAGGAGTTGTGATATATTTGGGAGAAATGTGGCATGTCTGGAAGAAAGTGTCCTGTTTTGTAGATAAAACTGGTATTTGTGGGAGAAAAGGTCCTATTTGAAGTGGAAAAGTGGTATTTCTTGGAGGAGATGTGATATATTTGGGAGAAATGTGGCATGTCTGGAAGAAACTGTCCTCTTTTGGGGATAAAAGAGGTATTTGTGGGTGAAAAGGTCCTAATTGAAGGGGGAAACCTGTTATTTCTTGGAGAAGATGTGATCTATTTGGGAGAAATGTGGCATTTCTGGAAGAAACTGTCCTATTTGGGGGAAGAAGCCTGCTATTAGTGGGTGAAAAGGTCCTATTTGAAGAGGGAAAGCTGGTATTTCTTGGAGAAGATGTGATATATTTGGGAGAAATGTGGCCTTTCTGGAAGAAACTGTCCTGTTTGGGGGTAGAAGGCTGGTATTTGTGGGAGAAAAGGTCCTATTTCAGGAGGAATCCTGGTATTTCTTGGAGAAGATGTGATATATTTGGGAGAAATGTGGCATGTCTGGAAGAAACTGACCTATTTGAGGGATAAAAGAGGTATTTGTGGGTGAAAAGGTCCTATTTGAAGGGGGAAAGCTGGTATTTCTTGGAGAAGAAGTGATATATTTGGTAGAAATATTTGTAAGAAACTGTTCTATTTTGGGGATTAAAAGAGGTAAAACTACCAGCTTTCCCCCTTCAAATAGGACCTTTTCACCCACAAATACCTCTTTTATCCCCAAAAGAGGACAGTTTCTTCCAGAAATGCCACATTTCTCCCAAACATATGACATCTCCTCCAAGAAATACCAGGATTCCTCCTGAAATAGTACCTTTTCTCCCACAAAAACCAGCCTTTTCCCCCCAATAGAGGACAGTTTCTTCCAGAAATGCCACATTTCTCCCAAACATATCACATCTTCTCCAAGAAATACCAGGGTTCCCCCTTCAAATAGGACCTTTTCACCCACAAATACCTCTTTTATCCCCAGAAGAGGACAGTTTCTTCCAGAAATGCCACATTTCTCCCACATACATCACATCTCCTGCAAGAACATCCAGCTTTACCCCTTGACATAGGACCTTTTCTCCCACAAATACCTCTTTTATCCCCCAAATAGGACAGTTTCTTCCAGAAATGCCACATTTCTCCCAAATATATCACATCTTCTCCAAGAAATACCAGGTTTCCCCCTTCAGATAGGACCTTTTCACCCACAAATACCTGTTTTATCCCCAAAAGAGGACAGTTTCTTCCATAAATGCTGATTTCTCCCAAATAGATCACATCTTCTCCAAGAAATACCAGGTTTCCCCCTTCAAATAGGACCTTTTCACCCACAAATACCTCTTTTATCCCCAAAACAGGACACTTTCTTCCAGAAAGGCCAGATTTCTCCCAAATAGAACACATCTTCTCCAAGAAATACCAGGTTTCCCCCTTCAAATAGGACCTTTTCACCCACAAATACCTCTTTTATCCCCAAAATAGGACAGTTTCTTCCAGACATGCCACATTTCTCCGAAACATATCACATCTTCTCCAAGAAATACCAGGTTTCCCCCTTCAAATAGGACCTTTTCACCCACAAGTACCTGTTTTAACCCCAAAAGAGGACAGTTTCTTCCAGACATGCCACATTTCTCCCAAATAGATCACATCTTCTCCAAGAAATACCAGGTTTACCCTTCATATAGGACCTTTTCACCCAGAAATACCTGTTTTATCCCCCAAGTAGGACATTTTCTTCCAGAAATGCCAGATTTCTCCCAAATATATCTCATCTTCTCCAAGAAATACCAGGTTTCCCCCTTGAAATAGGACCTTTTCACCCACAAATACCTCTTTTATCCCCAAAAGAGGACAGTTTCTTCCAGAAATGCCACATTTCTCCCAAACATATCACATCTTCTCATAGAATTACCAGCTTTCCCCCTTCAAATAGGACCGTTTCACCCACAAATACCAGTTTTATCCCCAAAAGAGGACAGTTTCTTACAGAAAGGCCATAGAAATACCAGCTTTCCCCCTTTAAATAGGATCTTTTCTCCCAGAAATACCTCTTTTATCCCCAAAATAGGACAGTTTCTGCCAGAAAGGCCAGATTTCTCCCAAATGTATCACATCTTCTCCAAGAAATACCATGTTTCCCCCTTCAAATAGGACCTTTTCACCCACATATACCACATTTATCCCCAAAAGAGGACAGTTTCTTCCAGAAATGCCACATTTCTCCCAAATAGATCACATCTTCTCCAAGAAATACCACGTTTCCCCCTTCAAATAGGACCTTTTCACCCACAAATAACTATTTTATCCCCAAAATAGGACAGTTTCTTCCAGAAATGCCACATTTCTCCCAAATATAGCA